>VZRN01001725.1:0-11445 GCA_013397935.1 Dasyornis broadbenti
GGAGCTCGTGTCCTTCAGCTCACAGGGAGCCCAGTGTTCCCTGGGCTGTGCTTGCCCAGGAACTTGCCCAGCTCTTCACCAGGAGCTGCGACCCCACGGGGCTGCGACCCCACGGGGCTGCGACCCCACAGGGCTGTTCCTGCAGCCAGGATCCTGCCCAGCTCCATAACGCACTGCAGGTTCTGCCTGGCAGGTTCTGTGTCCCAGCCCCGTGGGGATGGGAGATCAGGAGGAACAAGCTGAGCCCAGCTCCCGTTGCCTCCCAGCAGGGACAGAGGGACACGGGGCTGGGGTGGCTTTGGGAGGGCACAAACTGCCTGTTCCCAATTCAGTAACTCCAATTCCTCTGTGCCACACAGGGGCTCATTACCAAGGCACTGCCACCCTGGAATCATCCCCTGCATCACCCAGGCTTTTGCTGACTGATATTTGATTTGCTCTGCGCTGATCAGAACTGGAACAGCAACAAAATCGCCTTCACTGGCACCAGGAGGGGCTCGGGTGTAAATTGCTCCGTGGTTCCCAGGAACCTTTTTTTTTTTTCATTCTTCCCAGTAATTATGCCCAGGAGGGCGAGAAGCACTGGAATTGCATCAGACAGATGCCATTGCACACAACAATTCCCATTTTACACAGCAGCTCCAACCCCTGCAGGAAAATAATGCTCAGTCTGTATTTGTTTAAGTGGGGAGATAACTGAAGGACCATAAAGAGAGTGAAATACGGAGTTTTGGGGTGACATGTGAAGAGAAGAGAGCCGGGATCTTTCTTCCTTCGCAGAATCTGGAGAGTTTCAGATTCAAAACCATTTAAAGTGGGTGTGAGATGTGCCAAGCACAGGAGGTGACGGGGACACTGAACCCAGCTCCAGCCACGCTTGGGAGCAGCTCCAAGGAGTGCAATCCCTGCAGGATTTGCCCTGGAGCCAGGAGCTCTCTGGCTCCTCCCACATCCCAAGGAGGGTTTGATGTGCCTTTGCTTTGGGGTTTGCTCTGCGGAGAGCGTGGTGCCCGACAGGAATGGAGTGAGAATTCCCCAGACTATCCCACGCTTTGGGACGGGCTGCCGGGGAAAAGGAGCTCCTGCAGGAACTTGGGGGTGCTGGACATCCCTGGCTGCGTCAGGACAAGTCCCTTTGAGGCCTGGCCTGGCTGTGGGGTGACCTCAGCCTGTTCTGACGCTCAGAGCAGCACATTTGAATCCCTTTCCTGGCTGTGAGGTGACTTCAGCCCATCCTGACAGCCAGAGCAGCACATTTTGGTCCCTGGCCTGGCTGTGGGGTGTTCTCAGCCCATCCTGACAGCCAGAGCAGTCCATTTTGAGCCCCGGGTGTTCTCAGCCCATCCTGACACTCAGAACAGCTCATCTGGAGCCCTTTCCTGGCTGTGGGGTGTTCTCAGCCCATCCTGACACTCAGAACAGCTCATCTGGAGCCCTTTCCTGGCTGTGGGGTGTTCTCAGCCCATCCTGACCCTCAGCACAGCCCCTCTGGAGCCCCGGGGAGTCTCTGCTGTCCCGCTCTCCCTCTGTGAGGAAGATGAGCAGACAATGAACACCGGAAGGCACGGAGGGCACCCATCTGCTCCAGGCTGAGGAGCTGCAGCTGAGCTCCCTGGGTGCCCCCCGGGCTGGCCCCGGCTCTGGGGACACTGGCCCTGTCCCCGTGGCTGTGACCCGTGACCTCCCTGCCGCAGCCACAGCAGCCCCAGCCCCATTCCCAGGGAGCAAACAGCTCCACAAACCCGGAGCTGCCTCGGCCCAGACATTGTTAATGGGGCTCCTTTAGGGCTTCAGTCTTTGTAATTCTGATTTTTATTCTTGTCCCCCAGGAGGGCAGAGAAATAACCCTCAGACTGATAAATCCTTCTCTTCCCTGCTCCCGACATTGTGGGGTTTCATCTTCTGTTCCGTGAGAAGTTCCGGGGTTGTGTGTGCTCGGGGTTAGAGAAAAGGAAATGTTTTATCCTCGGTGAGGCCAATTCTGTGCAATTAGGGATGGAATGGGGGCTGGTGGCAGGACAAGTGACAGAATTCCCGCTGTCTGATCCGTGCCCCATCAGGAACCAGACCTTTTCCCTCCCCAGATCTCCCATCCTACAGAAATATAAAATCCACAAAACCCATCAAAAGGGGATTGTCAAAGTTCACTGCGTTTCCCCCGATTTCACAATCAAAAGTAACTGGAAACGCTACAGAGACGGTAAAAGTGAAATTTCCCCCGTTCCGAAGGGCACATCACAGAGCAGAGCTCAGCGCGGTGTCAGGAACGCTGAAATGACCCCGTAAATCACTGCTGCCATCCGTGTTTGGAGAAGGTGCTGAGGGGAGGAGGGGGAGGTGGATGTGGGATCCGACTGAGGGAGGGATCTTTAATGACATTTGTGATGGCACTCGGGACAAAGCTGAGACTCCAGGGTGACCTAAACCAGGGGAAAATAAACAAGAAGCTGTGAAAATGACGGGGGCGCGAACTGTTGGGGCAAAGGATGTGCTTTTGTTGTGGAATTGGACATGAGAACATTTGCAGAGGCTCCAAAAAAACGTGTAAAGTTGGGTTTTAACACTCCCAAAGCTGTGGCATAATCACAGTGATGGAATGGGCAGGGCTGGAAGAGTCACATCCAGCAGAATTACCACTCCCTGCCCCTTTCCCAACAAGTGGGGGAGCAAATTCCTGGCTCCTGGAAAACACAGCGTCATCCCAAGCATCCTCACTTTGCGGTCAGGAGGAGCCAGAGCCAGGGCTGGGCCTTCCATGGAGAGCTGCAAACCCTAAAAGCAGAGTGGGATTTGTTCAGATCATTCAAAAACAGGGATTTGACCCATTTTGGAACGTGTTAGAGCATTAAAGGAATCTAGGAAAGGTCTTCAAAGCCCTGATAAAATCAGCTGCCTCATCCCTGTCACCTGGGTGGCCACTGCCCACAATAAACCCTTGGGAATTCTCCTCTCCTTTCACAGAAACGAGGCCAGGGGTGTTTGATTCAGAGCCGGACATGAAAGAAACTCAATTTAAAAGGCACCTCCAGGAGGGTGCCAGGGCCTCTCAGAGCTTTCAGGGAGGGTTGGGTTTGGAAGCAGGGGAGCAATGAGGGGAAAAAAGACTTTTCCTTCTGAGCAGAGCTCACCAAAATGTTTCTTTTGAATTTTTTTTCCCCTCTTCTGTGGGAAGATGAAATGGGGAGGTGGGGAACGAATGCAGACACCCGTTCATAACCTGCTGATAGAAACCCAAATGTGGATGCTCGGCATTCCCCACCCCTTACAATCCCCTGCTTTATAAACCCAAATGTGGATGCTCAGCATGAACGTTTGCCACAGGAGGAGGTTCTCTGTCATTCCTGGTGAATTTTCCCAGAAATTCCCAGTGCCAGGAGGGACCGGTGCCATGGGATTCGGAGTGGAATCATGCCTTCATCCCAGCTTCCAGCAGGCGGATGACAGCGTGTGCAGGAGGCAGGGAAGGATGAAGCAAATGGATAAAATAAAGATCAGAAGCTGTCAAACTGATTGGCGTGGAAGTTGGTGTCTGCCAGGGAGCCAGGGCTGCCCGAGGAGCCCCAGCAGGGCCGGGAATGCGAGGGTGCAGGGTAAAAACCAGCGCTGGAGTCAGCAGAGAAAGCCCCACGGTTTGCAAAAGGAAGGAAGGGAACTTAAAGCTCCTCCCATTCCCCCAGGCGTGGGCAGGGACAGCTCCCACTGTCCCGGGTGGCTCCAAGCCCTGTCCAGCCTGGCCTTGGGCACTGCCAGGGCGCCAGGGGCTGCTCCCTCCCAGGCCAGCAGCTCTGCCTTTCTCTCACTTCTAAAATTCAGAGGACACGAGTCCATCTCCTCCACCACTTGTCTTCCTGGCACCTTCTGACAGGCAGGGCAGCCTCTTTCCCTGCATTTTGGATCCCAAAATGATGGAGCAGAGTCTGAGGGCTGGACCCTCTCCCTTGGAGCAGAATAGGAATGGCGAACTGGGAGTTAATTAATGATTTCCTGACTGACTCCCCCTTTGGACAGGGCTTTGGTTCTTGCTCCTGCCCAGCTGGGGTCTCCTTGTGTCCGTGATTATTTCCTGGAATGCAGCTGGAACTGCTGAAACTTGGGAAGTCCTGCGGGCCCAGGATTTCTTCAGTTAGAGAGAAAAGGACGAGAAAAGTGGGGAAAAAAAACCTTCGTAAGTGTAAAGGAAGCTTAAGGAATACAATGCAGAGAACACAGGGAAGGATCACTGGAATTGGGAGGGATCACTGGACTCGGGAGGGTGTGGGAGTCTGGTTTATCAGG
Source organism: Dasyornis broadbenti (assembly GCA_013397935.1). Taxonomy (NCBI): domain Eukaryota; kingdom Metazoa; phylum Chordata; class Aves; order Passeriformes; family Dasyornithidae; genus Dasyornis; species Dasyornis broadbenti. The sequence goes on from VZRN01001725.1 coordinate 4,276, forward strand.
GTTCTCAGGGCTCTGCCCAAGGTTTCCCACATGCCCATGGTTTTTCAGGAGACAGAATTCCTCACTGTTTGTGTCTTTGGTGTTAGAGCCCATCTTTTAGGAGCTGTGGGTTTGAATCCTGTCCCAAACTTCCCTCAGCACCACTCTGGGCTAGCCCAGCTGTTCCCAGAGCAGTTTTCTTTGGAATTCTGGGCTTTTATAAATGGGAAATGACCCAAACTCTTCAGTCTGGTGCCACACCCGCTGATAGCCTCGTGTTGTGTCTCAGGAGTCCCTGGAGCTCTTCGTGCCTCGTTCCCGGGCTGTGGGTGGGACAGCAGTCCCTGCTCAGCCTCTCTGAGATCGGGAATTCCTGCCAGGCTGTGATTTGGGAATGTCCCAGCGTGGCCCGAGCTGCCATGGGCCCGTTGTACCACAATGATCACCCAGCGATGTTCAGGGAGGGTGCAGCACCCGAGCAGCGCTGCTGGAGCTCTGCTGTCCCTTCGTGATCGGGAAAATCGCCCATTCCCAGCTCCTGCACTCCTGCCAAGGCCAGGATGGGCTGTGCCAGCCTGGCTGTGCTGTTTGATGTGGCAGCGGCAGAGGTGCCACCCTCCCTGCCCTCAGCCAGCTCCCAGCTGCATTGCACAAACCGTGTTCGGCTTTCCCTGATCTGCTGGAATGGCCTTGATTAAAAACCTGCTGGAATTCCAAACCTAACGAAGCCTAAACTTTCCCATTAGATCCATGAATTATCCCGGTCCCGGTGGCACACACGGGGACGTTTCCCTGCTGCATGCGTATGAAAATGAAGAGTTTCTGTAAGAACTACATTAAAAAATAGACAAATCACGGGACTCCATCTGAATTCAGTTACTGCCTTTTGTTTTTTCCTTTTAATTAATCATTCCCAAGGCATTCCCAAGGGCCCGAGGGGAGCTGGGAGCAGCAGCAGTGACTGATGGCTTTGTCAGGGGTGGCAGTGCCAGAGCAGTGACGAGCGGGAGGGCAGGAATGGGGGATCAATTTGCTGTCATTAATATTACATTGATTAATATTACATTAATTAATATTACATTAATATTACATCTGTGATGATCCGTGTTTTTCTGATGGACAGGGAAACACTGATCAGTGCTCACAGTCCCCACAACAACCACATCCATGGGCTCCTCAAAGGCCCCTGGATGCTGCCAGCTCCTTCAGGGAATTGGGGGTTCCCAGGATGGTTTGGGTTGGGAGGGACCCTAAAGCCCATCCAGGGACACCCCCACTGTCCTGGGAGGCTCCAAGCCCCGTTCAGCCCAGTCCTGGACACCTGGACGCAGACGGAAAAGCCCCTCGGTGCTGCCTGAAGGCCTCATTGCCGGAATCACGGGATTTTGGGGCTGGAGAAGAGCTCTGAGATCCCCTCTGAGGACTGGAGGATCTCCCAGCTCCAGCCCAGCCCATCCTCGCTCACCCATGCCTGACCAGTGATGGGAGAGCTCAGAATCCATTGCAGGTTCAGGGCTCCACGTTCCATGGGAATGGATTGCAAATTCCTCAGCAGCCAAGCACAAGACTGTTAATTAGCTAATTATTGCCCAGCCTGCATTCCAAGGCTGGCTCGGTTGCCTGAACTCTCATTCCATATTTCATGCGTTTCCCACAGGGAAATTCAGCGGGATGAGGGGCTGGGATAGAATTCCCAGAGCAGCTGGGGCTGCCCCTGGATCCCTGGCAGTGCCCAAGCCCAGGCTGGACAGGGCTTGGAGCAGCCTGGGATGGTGGGAGGTGTCCCTGCCATGGCAGGGGTGGGAGGGGATGGGATTTAAGGTCCCTCCAGCTCTGGAGAGAAGTTTCAGCCTGGAAGTGTCCGGGATCTCCACCTTCCCAAATGGCCCAGTCCAGATGCACCAAAGACCCCAAAGTCCCAGTGATGCCATTGAGTTTCCGTGTCAAATATTTGCTGTCTCTCATCCCGACTTGGGGGCTGCTGAGGATGAGGATTTGCTGGCCAGGCTGGGATTCTCTAGCCCAGGATCAGGATTTGGTGATCAGGATTTGGTGATCAGGCTGGGATTCTCCGGCCCAGGATCAGGATTTGGTGATCAGGATTTGGTGATCAGGCTGGGATTCTCTGGCCCAGGTTCTGTAAATCTCCCTGCATTGCCGTGGTGAGGACCTGCCTGGGCTGTTTATGCACAAAGGCTGATTTATTCATTGAATAAAGATGTAATTTTTGATTTCTTTGTTTAAAAACATTTCCAGGGTGCTGTCAGAGCCCACAACAATGGAGACTGTGATTTATCACTCACAACTCCTCAAACCAAGGAGAAATTTATTACAAAGATTCAGCAAATGAACCCACGCCTTTCTCGTTCCCTCTCCAAGTGGAGTCGGAGCAGAAGCACAGAATTAACTCAATGAGCTTTAAAGCACTAAAAAATGGAGAGGGAAAGGAGAGACGGGGGGGAAAAACGAAACTGGGGAAAAATAACAAAGAAAACATCCGTTCTAGAGAGGGCTGATCCCGCTGGAAGGGAACTTTCACCCCAGGTCTCTGGAACATTTGCTGGAAGAGGGATGGGAGGTGTCCCCGTCACCCAGAGCAGCAGGGCCCTGGAAAAGTGTCCTTCATTTCCAGCAGGAGACTGGGGAAGGGTGGAGAATCTTCACCTCTCACCCCTGGAGCAGAGGGGAGATGGGGGTGAACCCCAAGCAGGGCTGACAAAAGCCACGGGTGGCTTTTAATGTTCATCCCTGGGTAAAAGGATCATCCTGGGGCTGCTCCCCATGTCTGAGCAGGAGATTCCAACCAGGAATGATCATCCAGAGCCTCACTGGCAGGACAGTGTCACTTCCACCGACTCCTGCCTTGTCCAAAGCTGCCTGGGACGAAGCCCACAGCGTTCTCCTGCAGAAATGTGTTTTTCTCTGATTCCTGATCACCCCTGCTCTGTGATTCTGTCCCACTCCCTCGAAGCCCTCTGTCAAATTAAAATCTATTTTCCCCATCAGAAGACAGATCTCTTACTCTGATGGCAAAATTCATCCAAGATGATCCCTGAAGCTTTTCTCCTGGAAAATCATTGCGTTAAAAATTCCAAAGCCACTTTGCAGAGAAATGTAATTTTGCCCTCTCTCCACCCTCCCTGCTATTGTTAAAGATTTTATTTTTTTAAAACATAAAAAGAGCAAGAACATTTAGTCATAATAACAACGATTTTGCTTCTCAGAGCAATTTAAAGTGAAAAAGAAAAGACAGGGAAAATTACAAAGCTTCTTTTTATAGTCCATGTTCAGGGCAAAAGGGTTAAAGATGAAGAAAATATCTGTCAAAGAACAGCACTAATGACAGCATCAGTGAGAATGAGGTGTAAAATGTGCCCATGGCACAGAATTCCAGACTGGAATCACCTGGACAGACACAGAATTCCAGGCTGGAATCACCTGGTGCCAGTCCTGGCTGAGGCAGCTCCACCTGCAGCAGGAGGAGACTCCACTCCTTCTCCAGGCAGCCTCTTCCAAGGCTCTGCTGCCCCCAAAAGAAAGGAATTTTTCCATCATTTTCAGGTGGAACCTCCCGTGTTTCACTTTGTGCCCCTTGTGCTGTCACTGGAGGCCACTGAAGGTTCAACTGAAGGGATCTGAAACTGGGAATGGATCTTTAGGAGAGCTCCTCTGGAGGGGAAATCGATCAGATATTCCTGTTATCCCAAACAGACAATGGATGATCCCAGAGTGGTTTGGATTGGAAGGGAAAAGGTTAAATCCCATCCCATCCCAGCCCTGCCATGGCAGGGACACCTCCCACCATCCCAGGCTGCTCCAGCCTGGCCTTGGGCACTGCCAGGGATCCAGGGGCAGCCCCAGCTGCTCTGGGAATTCCATGCCAGCCCCTCCCCACCCTCCCAGGGAACAATTCCTTCCCAAGATCCCATCCATCCCTGCCCTCTGCCACTGGGAAGCCATTCCCTGGCTCCTGTCCCTCCAGGCCCTTTTCCAAAGTCTCTCTCCACCTCCCCTGCAGCTCCTTCAGGCCCTGGAAGGCCACAATGGGGTCACCCCAAAGCTTTCTCTCCCCAGGGCTGCATTTCCTTGAGTGTCCCTTCCTTTCCTGGGACAGTCCTGTCTTTGGGACTGTTTTACCCCTCTGGATCCCCAACACCACCTTTATCCTTTATCCTTTCTCTTCCCATCCCTCCATCCCCATTATTGCTTTTCCTGGACTCTGCAGAGCCATCCCAGCCCATCCCTGTGGCTCCTCTGTCCCAGCACTGGGAAGGAGGCAGGGCTGTCCCCGGGGACACAGAACCCCCCGCAGCTGAAGGGCTGAGGCTCTGCCCTCGAGGGGTTTTTCCCATTTTCCCACTGTCCTGGCTCTCAGAGGGGCCCCAGCCCAGCCGCAGGATTTATCCCAACCTTTAATGCTTTTGTTCCACTCTGCAGCACACGCTGTTCATAAGCCATGGAAATCCAGAGAGCTGGGATTTGGAGCGACTTAAAATTAAAGAAAGAGCTTTGTCAGTTTAGTCACTTTAACCACTTTTCCCCCTTTTTTTCCCTCCATCCCGTTCTATCCCGGCAGTAATGAGGATGACAGGAGCAATGGCCTGGCTGGCTGAGAACGCCTGTCCCAGGAGCAGCCGGCACCATTCCCATCTGAGACTCCCCAGGCATTGGGAAAACGTTCTGAGCACTGAGAGCCCCTTCAGCCAAGAGCCCAAAGCCCCAGCAACCCTGGCAGGTTTGCTTTTGCTTCTACCAAATTTCCCTTTCATCTTTTTATTCCTCCCCAGCTCCCTGGGAAGCAGCTGTGGGGCCAGGATTGAGATTTTGGGTGGGATCCCAAGCCCGACCCCCCTGGCTGCCCCCTCCTGCCAGGAGTTGTGTGGAGTCACAAGGTTCCCCCTGATCCCCTTTTCTCCCTTTTCCCCCTTTCCCAGCTCCCTCAGCCGCTCCAGGTGCTCCAGCCCCTTCTCAGCTCCGTTCCCTTCCCTGGACACGCTCCAGCCCCTCCATGTCCATCCTGTCCTGAGGGGCCCAGAGCTGCCCCAGGAGGTGCCCCAGCAGTGGGGGGTGCTCGGAGAAACACCGAGATCCAGCCCCAAAAGAACCGGACTCTCCACGGCCTGAAGGGGCCAGGCAGGCTCCATTTCCTGGGGAGGGGAGAATCCCTGCTCCTGGGGGGGTCCTGAGGCCGCAGACAGACAGACAGACAGACAGAGCCCCAGACAGACAGACAGACAGACAGACAGACAGACAGACAGACAGACCAGACTCAGCTGTGCCTGGAGCCCGGTCCTTGCCCCTCCCCAGCTCCTCATCTCCCACCTGGAGCTGCTGCCCAGCCTTGGTGGGAGTCAGGAGCTCCCTGGTGGAGCAGCTGCTGGGCTGGGCTGCTGGGGACAGCCCCTCGTCACCAGGACCCCCTGGCCAGGTCCCTCCGCTCCTGAATCTGTGGCTTTGGAGCTGCCTGGGCTGTTCCCAGGGCTGGATCCAGGACACAACTGCACCAAACGTTCCCCAAAATGTGGGGCTGGGTTGGGCTCTGGCTCCTCTTGCAGAGCTGGTGTTGCCGGGGGGGTGAAACAGCAACAAAACACTCAAAAACTTCGATTTTCCTCTTTGCCTTTGCCCTCAGAGGAACTTTGAGCCTCTCCTGCTCAGCAGCCCCGCCACCAACCCCGGCTGTTTCTCTTCCCCAGCCGCTGCATTATGTGGCAATTACTCACTCTGTGTTTCTCCTCCCTTTCTCTATAATCTCATTTTAATGTGCGTGTCACAGTTTTAATAAACCCGAGTTCAAAGGATGAGCAATTATACAAATCTTTCATTTCACACATGAAAAGCGTGGTTTTAAAGTTGTCAGCACAAAAAAAAAAAAAAAAATTAGAGAAGCATTTCTTTGATTTCCTTCTCTCTGCAATTACCTCATGTCTGCTGTGGGGTTCAGCTGGTGTAAATCCATGGAGTGCCTTTGATGCCAGTGTCTTACCCCACTGGAATTGTTGGCTCCGAGGTGGATTAGTGCAACTTTCAAGATAAGAAATGAGGTTGGAGTTTATCCGCAGCCGAAATGAAAACAGTGATGGTTGCTGCCCTGCTTGGGCTCACTTCCGCGGGATTTTTATCCTCTCCAAGCATTTTGTTTACACTTTATAAAAAAATCATTTCCTGCTGAGCTGTGGAGAAGAAATCATCCCCCAGAAGATGAAAAAGGTGAGGGAACCAATTCCCTGGGACTCCATGATTTCTGTGGCTGCTCCCAAACTCGTGAAATGAGGAAAAACTGCTCTTAATCCAAAAGGATGAGGGAGGGATTGGGCATTTGGCTGCGTGTTTGGGGTGGCCTGAACAGCTCCAGGGAAAGCTCAGGGCAGGTGAGGGAACTTTCCCTTGGAATTCCAGGATGGTTGGGAGATCCCTTTCCCCTTGGAATTCCAGGATGGTTGGGAAGCTGCAGGTTCATGGATGAGCCCCTTCCCAACTCCCAGCCTGTGCCAGGGTGAGCCACGGCCACAAACCAGGAGGTGCCACCTCCAGAGCTCCTCCTGAGAGTCCACCAGGGCTGGGCAGGGGCTTCCCTGTGCTCTGGGGATGAGAAATCCCAGATTTCAGAGAGGATGTGTGGCCTCAACACATCCCTGGGGCAGGAAAATCCTCTTTGAGCAGCAGGCTGGACAAGGCCATTGGGGAGATTTTCCCCATTCCTTCAATCCCTCGTGCTCCAGAGGCGGGGAAAACCGGAGTGGAAAGTTTCATTCCTGCAGAGTCCAGCCTGCAGGAGCCCCTTTCACTTTCCCTTGACCTTCTGGAGCAGAATGAAGTGACAAGCTGGGAGAGCAAAATCATGGCAGTGCTAAAGAATTCACTGCAAATGGCCTGGAATTGATAAATGGAAAAACTTCCCGCAGCCCCGATCCTTGGAGCGCACTCGGAGCTGCTCTGGCGAAAGGTGACGCTGGAAGTGCAAAGCATCGCACATTTCCTGTGATCCTGCGTCCCCGGGGGCTGAAATCCAGCATCCAGCACCTGCTCAGAGGCAGCTCCGTGACATTCCGGGCACAGCATCCTCAGGAACGCAGGGCAGGCTTCTCAGAGGCTGCAGTATTTTTAATTTCAGCGTGTTTCAGGCAGAGAATTTCGCTGGATGCGGTGGTGGCCGCTCTTGGAGGGCTTTATTTTGGCTGGGAGAAGTAA
>VZRN01001725.1:14408-30324 GCA_013397935.1 Dasyornis broadbenti
CTTCCCCCTTCCCTTCCCGTGCCTCAGCAGGGAGATGCCAACCCTCCCCTGGTGAAGAGCAATTATGCCTTTGCCAATTTTCCATATTCCCTTTCCCTTAAAAGCCGGAGAAAAGCTGTTCCAAAAGCTGTTTACGAAATGTGAACAGTGTCAGGAGGAAGATCCAAATTCTGGTTCTCTTTCAAAGGATTAAAATTGAATTGACCCAAGAACCAAGGTGCTGAAATGTTCTGAGGATCTTTTTCCTTCTCTGGGAGAAATGCAGGAAGCTCAGGTGTAGCAAAAGCTGTTTCCTCCAACACAGCTCTCAGAGATATTCAGATGCTTCAGCCCATTCAGCACAGAGCCACAGCTACAGTTTGTGAAATACCTGAGGAGAAAATGTGTTGGAGCGATGTGGGAGCACAAGGTAAACAGTTGTTAGGATCCATTCACTGTGGTGCAGGCTGATCTCTGGGTGAAGCACTTCAGAAACACAGAGCCTGTCATCTCCCAGCAAATCAAAGGCTCATTTCCACCCCAGGAGCCAGGGGAGCAGCTCAAACACGAGCATCTCCCGACAAAAAGGGCTCCTCATCCCGCACTGAGGAATTCAGCTTTGCACAACTCCAGAAAACCAAACTCCCACGGCAGCGTGAGCTCGGTTTGACAGGTGATAATTAACTGCTGATCATATAATTCCAGTTCAGAGGCAAAATTGGGTTTCAATAAAAACTACTCAGCATTCGCATGGAGTGGGACAGACTCCTCCAAGCAGAAATGTTCAGAGCTCAGGGGCTGCTGGCACATTGACCTCGTGCTGAGCACGGATCCATGGGGGAAATCCAAGGTCACATCTTCCCATGGAGCTGGAGATGTTTTGTCACCTCCAGGGGCTCAGGATCTGAGGGATGCAGTGCCCCAGGAATGCTCCTGGGAGAGAAGTGCTGTGACAACCACAATAACTTTCAGGAAATGCAAATTGAGGGAATTAAGACAAGTTCCTGGAAGGAGCCCTTCCCTTCAGAGGGGAGGATTGTTTTTCCATGATCATGGATATCTGGGAGTGGATCAGGATAGGATATCAGCGGGCTTGTTTCAGAGGATTGCGCTCACAGTGAGGAGGGGTCACAGTCAGAGGGCAATCAGCTGATTCCAGGTCTGGGGCACACCTTGGCACAAAGTTACCCAGGGCTTATGAGCTGAGATAAGGAAACCTGGGCCTCACCACGGCCTGCAGAGGCTGCAGAGCTCCAGCACCTGGAGCTCCCCCTCCCCCTCCTTCTCCACTGACCTTGGTCTCTCCATGTTGTTTTCCCTCACATACTCTCACCTACTGCTCCTCCTCTGGCTAAGGAAAAGTGCGTGCACCCATTGTTTTGATTTCGTCTTAAATATGTTTTTCACAGAGGCGTAACCAACATCTCTGATTGGCCCAGCCTTGGCCAGCAGCATGTCCATCACCTCAGAGCTGGACATGGTGAAGGCTTCGAGAAGCTTCACAGGGGAGCCATCTTTGTGGGCCCCCCCCACTAGAAAAACCTGGGCCAAGCTAAACCACGACATTGGGTCAGAACTCCAGATCACGGAGAGGAAAACAGGAACCTCACAGACCCCTCTGACCCCTCCCATGGCTGCCCAAATCATCATCCTTTAATGCTGGAATTCCTCACGGGCTGGAGCCTTTCTCTGGTCCTGCCTCCAGGTGGGAGCAGTCAGGGTGGAGCTGTCCCCAGCCCCGTCTTGCCCCTGTTCCTGCTGACCACTGCTGTCCTTGGCACTGGGAAGCGCCAGCCTGGCTTTGGGAATGATCGGAACAGAATCACAGCTTCTGCTCAGAGCTGCTGGCGCTGCTCATTCCAAAAGAGAAAGTCAAATTACCCAGATCGTGGAGAGAGTCTGTGGCCAAGACCTGAGAAGAATCAGACTCATTAACCTGCAGATTTCCCCACCTTCTGGGTTTCCAAACATGCAAGTGTTCAATGGTAAATTATGCTTCTCAAAGGTTAATTTTTAATAAGGCAGTCAATGTATTTAAACAATGATTATTTTAAAAAATGTGTGAGGTTTACAATATAATAGGTAATTATCTTCTGCAGAACAGTTCTAACAATGCAGCTCGTTCTTGTCTGCAGTGATCCTTTGGTATTTGTTTAACCTGCAGTAACATTCTCATTAAACCCAGCTGAAACGGGTGCAATTCGAGGCATCACAGCACATTTTGAGAACAGCTCTGGCTGAGCTGAGCTCCTCTCCCTGCCAGCCACAGCTGCCTTTGGTGTCACAAGGACTTGTCCCCAAACTCCTGAGCTCCACCAGAAGCAGCTGCAGAGCAGTGCCAGCTTTGGTGCCCGAAGCTCAACCCCAAATCCCCCCGTCTGTTCCCTGCATGGGGATTTTCTCCAGCAGGGCAGGAGCCGCTCCCCAGCTGCAGATGGACCTGGTAGAGTGGAAATCTCCTGATGCAGGGGGATGCTCACCCATCCCTCCACCCAGAGACATCCCAGAGGATGCAGCGCTGCTGCAGGAGAGGGAGCAGAGGCCCTGGACCCAGTGGCTCGTGAGGGGAAGGGGTCAATTTTCCCCATCGCACCAAAAGTTGCCGGTGAGAGCTGGCGGTTCAGGCTCTGCTGTGCTGCTGGCTCAGCCTGGAGCCTTTCCGAGGGATTTTCCCCCCACAATAGCATCTCTTTCACGGATGACTGGTAATAGAAGTTTCATTAGGAGATCACAAAACACTGGGGGATATGTTAATGTTGTTCAGCGTGTAATCCAGAATAATATCATTGCAAAGAATTGCACTTTGTCTGCAACTGAGGCAGCAAACAGGAGCTGCTTCTTTTCCAGCATTAATATCCACTGCTGAATTCATGCCTTCCTTCCCACAATCCTGGGGAAAATTGTCCAAATGTGCATTGTGCTGATTTATGCAGGTACAGCCCCATTCGCTATAAATGAGCACAGGGAGGGCTTTTGAGCCTTCAAATACAGATTTTGAAGAACTGGGGTTGCTGTAAGGATCTCAGCTCTGAGCTCCTCTCGTTTGTGGGAATCACAGAGCACTTGCAGCTCCCCCAGGATGTCGAAGCTGCTTTTCTCTGGGGGAACAGAGCTTTGGGGCTGAGCAGGGCACAGCAGGGCCCCCTCTGACCTCACCAGGGGCTGCTTGGGTGAGCAAAAGTCCTGCTCCAGGACCTGGAGCCAGAGTCACAGCAGGACATGGGCTCTCCGCCTGGGCTAGATCGAAGGGGTGCTCCCAGTTCTGTGGTAAATTCAAGAAATGCCCAAATCCTGTGGCCTGTTCTGTGTTAAATTTCAGAAATGCCCTCCTCTCATGGCCTGTTCTGTGTTAAATTTAAGAGGCACCCTCCTCCCGTGGTCTGCTTGTGATAAATTTCAGAAATACCTTCAATCCCATGGCCTGTTCTGTGTTAAATTTCAGAAATGCCCCAATCCCATGGCCTGTTCTGTGTTAAATTTCAGAAATGCCCCAATCCTGTGGCCTGTTCTGTGTTAAATTTCAGAAATGCCCCAATCCCGTGGCCTGTTCTGTGTTAAATTTCAGAAATGCCCCCAGTCCTGTGGCTGTTGTGCCGTCGATTGGTGCAGCTCTGTCAGACAGAGCCTTGCTCCATAAAAAGCACTGGGATTCTCAGCTGGAAAGCATCCAAGAAAGACTAAAAGGTTTCTCGAGCATATTTTATTATTTTTTGGTAGCAGAATTTCCACTCCTCCTCCCTAAAGTGTTTTATGTCTCTCTAATGCAAATCCCATCAATCCTCAAGTGTCCACCCCAACACTCAGGGAGTTCTGTATCGATCCCTCTCTGACTCTGTGACACCTCCAGCCGTATTTCAGGCAATCAGGGAGGTCTTTATCCTGTCCTTGCTCTGAAAAAGCAGAAGCACATTTTAAATTCCCGTATTCTGGGGACAAACCAGCTGCAGTTGTGAGCCACAGATGCTCATTTGACAGATGGACTCCTGGCCGTGCTGCAGTGTTTGAATTGTGGCCAAACCAGACTCAGTCCTGGTGGCCAACAGCTTCCCAGGAGGGAGCGAGAGATGTGGAAGTTGATGTTTAAGGGTTGCTGAGCAGAAAGAAACCCGCAGAAATCTAATTAGCAACAGGCAGGGAATGAAGAGAGAGGTCTCAGGGAGTGCCTTTGCCGAAAGCTGCACTCCAAGGTGGAAAACGCAGCTCGGACTGAGGCAGGTCAGGGAAAAGGGGAGTGCCAGGGGCCAACGGCAGACAGGGCAGCTTGGTTTGCGTTTTAGAGGAAAGCCTGCCGTGTGTAAAGATGGGAGGAGGAAGGGAAGGGAGCTCAGGCCAAAGCCTTCGTGATCTGAGCCCAGGTGAGAGGGGAACACACGGCAGAGGTCGGCTGTGATCTTCTGTCACGAGGAGGAGAGGCTGAAAACAAAGCAGGATTCTCGTGTTGCTGTTTTGTACCTGTTGAAATACCAGCTGCGCTTCCCCAAGTGCGTTTTTTTCTCCTTTAGTTCCCCGCCTCTCCCACCAAAGTCTCCAGAAAAGTTAAAACAGAGAACTCCCCTCAATCGCAGCGTCCTCTGGAAAATTCCAGCTCTGCAGACGGAGGGACGAGGACGCACAGAGCAGACAGAAATCAATGACAATAACGTAATGAGAGCTGAGAATATTTCGGGTTGCAAAGCCCAGCACAGGCTGGCATGTTCCAGCACCCATTCATTTTGTGTCTCTGGCTAAGCTGCCCCTGCAATGGGAATTTTTTTGCTCAAAGCTGTAACTTCACTGTTGAGCTTTCCAAGCTTTGCCTTAGCTGCCCACAGCAGTCAATCCTGCCCTTCCAGAGGATTCACCGACACGCAGGATCACCATTTTTCCTCTTTCCCCATCCCAGATTCATCTGCCTTGCAGAGTCAGACACATTCCATGTGCTCCTGTCCTGCCTGGCCAGAGGGAAGTTTCCTTTTTGGGAGAGAGATGGTCTCCAAGGAAAACATGAAAGAGGTCAATGAGCTGCATTCTATAAAAGCTGAAAAATTCTATTCAGAATTATGGGGGTTCCAGTGGGGAGCTGGAATCTATTTATGGATGGGGCATCCTTTTCCTTACGGGGCTGTGCTGGGAGGTGACAGATCAATGTTCATAGGAAGCTCCAGGGCCAAAGGAACTGAACAAAGATCAGGGAGAAAGAAGCTCCTGAATTGTCTCAGAGCAGATAATTCTCCAATTAAAGCCTGCTTTCCATGCCAAGATCTCCATCACACTTTAGCTCTCAGCAAAGCGGAAGAAGTTTCGTGTCGAGTCTCAGATGCCACCCCAGCCCTCCCAGTCTCTCCTCCCAGGATGTCACCGGAGGAGCTGATGGCACCGCTGTGCCCAGGGCATTTCCCTCGCTGCAGACGTGGCGCTGTCCCGTGGGGTGAGCTGGGTCCTGCCCTGGGGGGGCTCTGCCCTGGGACCCCTCACGGTGACCATTCCCAAAGGATTGAGGAATCTTTGCCTCAGGAAGCAAAAAAGGATGGCATTTTTCCATGGCAGATTAACCTCGATGATTTTTGTGTTTGGCAAATGATCCGAGAGTCGACTGGGGACAAGGTGTTTCTGTCTGAGTGCCACATCCCGGGTTAACACTGATGATTTCCCCCTGCCCAGCGCAGTTTGGCTTTGCAGACTGAAGCAGCCTCACCGTGAGCCTTTCTCTCCACAAAACCTGACATTTTAAGGGAGGGAGATTCACGCACTGAACGGAGCAATGAACTGGAAACAGCAAAATCAGCATTGCAGGATCCCCTAAGGGACAGTTTGGCTGCACCTTCCCTCCCCTTCTCAGCACCAGCCACAAAAATCCTCAGTTTGAGGTCAGGCCTCTGTGATGCCTCCCAGGTTTTGGTCCCTTTTTAAACAATTCTTGTCTGGATTCCTGCAAACATCTGGATTTCCTAAAGGACCCAGCAGGAGATGCCCTGGTGAGGCAGCTCAGCCTGATTTCAGCTCTCTCAGCTTTACCCGTGTTTGTGTCTCGGTTCCCTGTTTATACATTAAAGGAAAAGGAAAAACCTTCCAGGCCTGAGGAGTTAATTCTGTGATTTGGGCAACGACATCATAGAAAACAGAACCATGGAATCATGGAACCACGGAATCATGGAATCATGGAATCATGGAATCATGGAATGGGCCAGGCTGGAAGGGATCAGACAGGGTCTCTGGTCCATCCTCCCTGCTCCAGCAGGGCCATCCCAGAGAACAGGACTGCTCCAGGTGGCTCTGGAATATCTGTGTTTTATTTGGAATATCTGTGTTTGATCTGGAATGTCTGTGTTTTATTTGGAATATCTGTGTTTTATCTGCAATATCTGTGTTTTATCTGAAATTTCTATGTTTTATCTGGAATTTCTGTGTTTTATCTACAATATCTGTTTTATTTGGAATATCTGTGTTTTATCTGCAATATCTGTGTTTTATCTGAAATTTCTATGTTTTATCTGGAATTTCTGTGTTTGATCTGGCCAGGGAGCAGAAGGAACCGTGCAAAGCCCTGGGATGGGAAGAAATTCCAGGGTAAATCCCAATACATTGGGAATTTCCCACTCCCTTCGCTTGGGGAAGGGGAAGGGCTGGGCAAAATCTCTGTGTTCTTAGGAAGCTCTGGCTCCTTTCACTGTATCCTGGAATCGCCGTGGCTCCCGGGAAGCCTTGTCCTGCTGCCGGTTGTTCTCGGATCAGACATTTCCTGAGGTCGGGGTTGAACCCTGCGGGGAGGATGGCCCCTGACGGGCACGAGCGAGCTGTGCAGGCCAGGACAATGTGCTCCATCTCCCTGCACCCTGTCAGAGCTGATTGCCTTCGCGGGGATCAAGCCAAGCATCCTTCACAACCTGCGCAGAGGACTTTGGTGGATTTATTTGCTCAGCCTGCTTGTTCAAGCCTGTTATTAATCCCCTCGTCAGTTCAGCTCGCTGGAAGAAAACAGAGCTTCTTGGAGAGTTCTTACGGCAAATAAATGCCTCATTAAGTTAAACACATTAACCTGAAAACAGTATTTATGTCACACAGACTAATGAATGCCGAGCTGGGGAGCACACTTGGAACCTGCCCGAGCTCGGGGTGGGGGGAGAGCTTTGGGCCCCTCTGAAACACCCACAGGGCCAAGAATTCACCCCCAGGGAGAGCGAGGTGAGGAGGTGGAGAGCAGCACCCCAGTGATGCCTCTGCACGTGTGTGGGAGGAGATTCAGGCACACAGGAACTTCCCCCAGACCCTGAGAGCTCTGCAAGTCCACCCAGCCCTGTTGGGTGGTGGGAGAGAATCGTTTTCTGATTTGTAAAAGGAGCTGGGCTCGTTTTGCCCCTCCTGGAGCATCGAACGCTCATTAAAGAGGATCTTTGTCAGTGCTTGGTTTAGGGGCTCACGATGGGATCAAATCTGTTCCAGGCCACCCTGAGCACCCTGGTCCAATGGAAGGTGTCCCTGCCCATGGAACAGGATGGGTTTTGCAGCCCCTTCCAACCCGAACCATTCCAGGATTCCATCAAATACCCAGGGAAGGGACTGGGATCTCCCTGGAAATGCCTCAGAGTTCCCAGTTTAAAAGTCTCTCTGGGCGCTGGTTTTTTCCCTGCCCTGCGCAGCTGGGGCTGCCTTTCCTGGCACGGATTTGCTCCCACACGTGGGAAGGAAGAGCTGAGCACTTCTCACCCAGCCAGGAATGTTTTTAGGAGTTCAGGGAGTGAGGGCAAATCCTCTGGTGTGTCCCAGAGGTCAGGGCCAGCTCTGGTGTCCTTGGGAAGTGGTTTTGGGGCAGGAGCAGAGCCGTGATGCCATCCTGGGGCTGCGAGTGCCTCCTCAGGAGCTGCCATCCCACATTAACATTCCAGCCACAGCTCTTCCCTCCCGAACACCAGCAGCATTGGAATGCAGCTCAGAAGAGCTCCTGCAATTCACCCAAACCGAGCGAGAAGTGGCCGGGAGGGGCTGAGGAGAAGGGCAGCAGCAGTCCCATACTAACGAGGGATTGTCCTCAGAGGTGTTTCACTGAAGCTGCCTGCAAAACAGGCTCCAAATTCCATGTCTCAACCAGGAAAATGCAGAGCTGGGGGTTGGGAAAAGGACGTGGGGCATTTAAACTGCGAGGTGTGGGGCATTTAAACTGCGAGTCTTGGTTTCCCTCCGTGCCAGAGGAGTGACCCCATAAACAAACACCGGAGTGGTTCTGACACCTCCTAACAAGGCCTCCACAAATAAATACAAATAAACAGCCACGGGGTCTCGGTGCTGCCTGCAGGGGGCTCAGGCCTCGCTCATTCCTGCCAGCGCAGCCGTCATGAACAGGCTCCGCTCTCCCAAAATCGCCGATCCACAGAGGCACTCGTGTGAGCGGGCCGGCAGGCCTGGCTGCCATTCCAGGAAAATCTGGGTAATTGGATGGTGGCCGTGCCACACGTGCCCAGCCCTGCTGTCCCTCAGGTGGCAGGAGCTGGGATGAAGCACGGAGCTGTGAGAGCTGGCTCCGGCTCAAGGACAAACCGCTGCTGGTTCTGCGGGATGGATCCCTGAGCAGCGTGCCAGGAGCCAGGCCTGGCTGATCCCATGGGAAAATGATCCCATTTTCCCTCTGGACCATCCTTGCAGGGTTTGGAGCAGCTGTGGGGACAGTGGCCATGGAAAGAAATTGCAGATCTGAGCTTTATCTCTTGGATAAACCCTCGGGGCTCCAAGTGTCCTTGGGGAGTGCCACTGTCCGTGCCCCTCACCCTGAGAGCGCCCAGGCCGGGCCCTGGGAATGCCAGGGGGATCAAGGGACTCCAAACCAGCGCCTGTGTCCAAACTGTGCTGGGGAAAAGGCGCTGATGCGATCCTGAACTGGCCCAGGAGCCAGCCCTGCTCTGGGGGGAGATCTGTACCCCCAGTGCAGATCAGGGCTCCAGGCGGGTTGAACCAACATTCCACATGCAATCTGAATTCAGAACAACAAAAAAACCCAAACGAAACAGACAGGAAAGAAAAAGTTTCCCACACCAAATCTTCAAATAACGTCATCACAAGACAGAACAAAAGAACAAAGCACACACAATCCACCCCTGGAAGCTTCGCTGCAGTTAGAACACAAATACCCAACTATCATTCTGCATTAAAAACGTGGCTTAATATTGGTTTTGCCCATCAGGTCCGGGCTCCAGACCCACCCCTGGCACTCCCTGGCTGCTGTTCAGGCACCCCCTGATGCCGGCACTGCGCTCCACCTTCCCGGGGACCCAAACCAGAAGAGCCAGGCTCTGTTCCTTTGGGATGTTCACATCCCATGGGATGTTCCTACACTGACCAAGCCTTTGTGGCCGCGGTGTCTGCTTCTGCTGACAGCATTTGCCCACCTGGGCCACCTCCTCTGCCCCAAGGCCCAGGGCAGCCAATCCAGCAGCCAGAAATCCCAGGAGAAGGGAAGTGCAGGGGGGTTTGGGCTCCTCTCCTGCACTGGATCCTTGAGGAGAGGATTGAGCGGCCCAGAGGAGCTGCCTGGAGTGGCAGAACACGACTTTATTACACCCTGACCTCCCCAAGTCCTCGGAGCTGGGCAAAGCAGTGCTTTCATCCCAGCATGGTTTATTTCGCCCTCGCCCTCCCTGTCATCAGCCATTCAGCCCTCGCTAATAGATCTCATTTCCACAGGCTCTAGGTGGTGCTTTTTTTTTTTAAAAAAAAAGGAAAAAAAATTGATCCTTGCATGCAAAATACCCTTCTGAGCAAAGAAATAACTATCTGCAAGGCCTAACCGAATTATCCCCTTATCAATGGAAGGAAATAATCCACTTGAAACATGAAATACAAGTGGAATGAAAAGCCCTTGCAAGTGACAGCAGAAGAAGAACACAGTGTGAGTCTCAAATAGCCCTGCTTTTCCCAGATGGAGAAATACATTTTTCTTGGAATCATTTCCTCTCGCAGTGCATAATGAAGTTTCTCAATTGCTCACCCTTCCAACCCCCTCCTAATGCAATAAAGGGGAAATAATCCCTCTCTTTGCAAAAGTCCTGAGACGAGAGTTCAGGCTGCTTGGAGCTCAGCAGGGGCACCTTCTCCAGATGTTGATGAGATTTCTCCTTTGTTTCGTGGGACAGGAGTGGCATTTGCCGATTCGTGCTTCGGGCTTTAATTAATTCTCATTATTCAGACTCTGTGGCACAGCCACGCAGATCTCCTCAGCCAAGATATCCTCAAAATCCTGCCTTTCTCCATGGCTTTGCTTCTCCTCGTGAGCAGAGAGAGCCCGGAGGAAGGAGGAGGTTTATAAATAAAAGGCACAGTCCACATGGATTCCCTTCTGGGAAGGTTAACTCAGGGTTCTGATTAAAGACTCTCGCTCCTGTCTCTTCCTGTCTCCCTCTGCTGCTAAAGACAATCCTTTATCCTTTGTAATGGAGCCATTGGATGCTGTCAGGGCGGATCAGGGGCTCCTGCAGCAAACAGGGAGCGAGAGTTGGGCCGGATAATGACTCGGGGCTGGGCAGAGCCCGGCAGGGCAGGAGGGCAGAGCCCTGCTCCGAGAAAAGGCTCAATTCCAGCCCCAGCCCCGTGTCCTTGTGCTCCCAGAGGGGACTCACCTGCACTTCCTGCTCCTCCTGGCACTTTTAATTTGATTTTTATGATCCGGAGGAGACCTGCAGAGGGGAGAGGTTTGACCATCCCCACGCTGCGTTTTCCAAAAGCCCAAATCCCAGCGGGATGAGCCAGGTTTGGGTCTCCAGGAGGAGCCCCAGAGATCAGGGCAGCTGTGAGCCCATCCCAGCCCCACTGGGAACCGGCTGTGGATCTGGAATTAACGACAGCCCGCAGTATTTATTATTCCTAAAACAAACAAACTAACGTCCCAGATAAATGAGGCCAATTAAACATGCTGCTATAAAAATTAAAGCTTCCCTTGTTTGTTTGGGGATTTTTTTTGGTGACTCATGGGTTTTTTTGTAGCTTTGTTTTTGTTTTGCCTTTTTTTTGTTGTTGTTGTCGTTGTTTTTTTTCCAGTGCTGCAGCAAATCTGGGAACAGATTTTCAGCTGCTGCTGGTTACTCCAGGCTGCAGGGCTGGCCTGGCTTTGGCTCCATGTGGATCCAGTGTTGTCACTGGGCTTTGAAAGGCTCCAGAGGAGTCACAGAATCCTGGAATGGGTTGGGTTGGGAGGGACCTCAAAGCCCATCCAGAGCCACCCCTGCCACGGCAGGGACACCTCCCACTGCCCCAGGCTGCTCCAAGCCCTGTCCAGCCTGGCCTTGGGCACTGCCAGGGATCCAGGGGCAGCCCCAGCTGCTCTGGGAATTCCATCCCAGTCCCTCCCCACCCTCCCAGGGAGGAATTTATCCCCAGTATCCCATCAGACCCTGCCCTCTGGAAGTGTGAAGCCATTCGCCGCTGTCCTGTAAATGACAAGGCCATAAATGGTGTTTGTCCCTTGGGGGTTTGTGGGTTTCTCCCCCCATAAAGTGCCAGAGCCTCTCTGGGTTTTTGCTCTGCTCTGCCTCGTTCTGTGCCAGCCTCTGCCTCGGAACTGAGGAGCAGAGACGGGATCAGCTCTGAGGCAGCTTTAATGGGCTGGAAAATTCCAGTGCTCCCAAATGGCACCACAAGGCATTGGTTGATGGAATTACAGCCACTGCAGCTGGAATGGAAGTGACAGACTCCAGGATCCACCACACGGCACGTGAGTGCATTGTGTGCTCGGGGTTCCACAGGCAGTGGAATTCCCACAGGCAGGGTAATTCCCACAGTCCATGTAATTCCCACTGGCAGGGTAATTCCCAGAGTCAGTGCAATTCCCAGAGTCAGGGTAATTCCCACAGTCTGTGGAATTCCCAAGAGCTTTATTGCTGGAATAAAAGACGGTGTCTGAGGCACCTGGGATTGCTGGTGGATCCTCTCCACACGGGAGCCGCTGGATTCACTCCCACAGGAGTGGGGATTCTGGCACATTCCCAGGGTGTGCAGTAGCCCCGTTCCAAGGAAAAGCCCCAGGATGGAGGGGATCACTGGGATTGCTGGGCAGGGGAATCCCAGCGGATCCCTGAGAAAGTAGTGGCTGCCCCACCTTTGCTCACACAAGAAATACCCAGGGAGCACAGGGGGGTTCAGGGAGCTGGGAGCCCGTTATGGGGCTGGGATCGCAGCACTATTGACAGGGGATTTAGGGAGCTGTGACCCCGCTATGGGGCTGGATATCAGCGCTCCTGACAGCGGAGTTTGGGAGCTGTGACCCCGCTGTGGGGCTGGGATCACAGCACTGTTGGCAGGGGAGTTTAGGGAGCTGTTAATTAACAGCCCCCATTATCGGGGCTGGGATATCAGCACTCCTGGCAGGGGGTTTAGGGAGCTGTGGCCCCGCTATGGGGCTGGGATATCAGCCCTATTGATAGGGGGACTTAGGGAGCTGTGACCCCATTGTGGGGCTGGGATATCAGCACCTCCTGCCAGACTCCTCGGGGCAGCAGCCAAACGTGGCCGAGGGCACCCAGCACTCCAGCACTTGGACACATCCAGGTCATTGCAAACAATCTCCCTTGGCACATCTGCTGCAGCTGGTCCCGAGGAGAAGGAGCTCATCTGGCAGACTTGAGCAGTGGTTTTTGTTTGTTTTCTCTCAATTTTGTGATGCACGACCTTGGGTCAGTCCTCAGGGTGGGAGTGCAGCTCTGAAGTGGGGAGGGAGATGTTTACCAGCACTTCCTGACTCTCCAGGATCTGTCACCACGATGTTGTTAATGAACGTCACCGGGAGAGCTCCAGCGCAGAGCCCAGGGCTGGGTGTTCACAATTCCGCCTGGAGAGGCTGGAGCTGGCAGGGAATGAGACCCTGAGAGGCTGAGGCTGGCTCGGGGCTCTTGGCACCAGGCTCTCTTTGGAATTTGGCTCAAGCCTGATGGCAGCACTGAAATTCCCAAACAGTCACCAGCGATTCCACCCATGCTGGGAGCAGAGACTGAAATTCCCAATCCAATCCAGCCACGCTGGGAGCAGATCCAAGCCCAGCAGTTTCCAGAGGCTGATGGGTCCCCACAGCCAGGCCTGGCTGCTGCTGGTGCAGCCCTGCAGCCGTGGAAAGGTCGATGCCCACAGCTTTCCTGGGATTTCTCAGCTCTCCAGGGAATTACAGCTCCCATCCTGCTGCTCAGGGGGTGGGGAGGAGCAGCCCGGGCCCCTCCTGTGCCCCCTGCCATGAGGGGGGAGCTGAGCCCAGCACAGCCCCTGGGTGTCCCAGTGCTGCCCCAGGCGCTGAGCGGAGCCAGGGCTGGCAGAGCAGCCATCAACAGCCTGGGCTGCTCCGGAATGAATCCACGCTCCCTTCCCAAAGTGTGGGGTGAGAGCCCGCCAGAATGGGTGTGGAATTGTCAGCTCTGGAGTGGGGTTGGTTTTTAATTAACAGTGCAGGAGAGGGAACGGGCAGGGAGTGAAAGTCCCTCCCCAGACAGGCAGAGGGGCTCTGCTTTCCCTTCTCATCCCTCTCTCCGTTTCCCGCAGCCGACACTGAGCACTTCCAGCTCATTTTCAGTGTCCAGTCCCCAGGGCTGGGAAGAGCTGAGAATGATATCCCTGGTGCAGGTCCAAAGCGTCATTCCAGGACAAAAGCTGGAATCTTTCCCTGTGGTGGAGTCAACCCTGGCCGTTGCAGCCAGAGCTGGAATTGTCTGCTCAGCCCTGGGATCCATGGAGAGCCCCAGAGGTCCTGGAAGGAAACTGTGCCTGGATCCGTCCTGAGCTGCAAACCACAGGGACCAGGCTGGTCCCTCCCAGGGGTTCCGAAGGCTGGGACAGCACCAGGCACTGCAAACTTGTGGGGAGCAGGGCATGTGCGACACCAGGAAACGCCCGAAGCCATCCCGGATTCAGGGAGACACTGGGAAAGCCAATTTTGGAGCAGGGAGAGAGAGAGAAAGCGGGGAACTGGTGGGGATGTGGTGTTCCAATGGGATGGGGAGGACGGAAAGCTCCATCTCCACCAGGGACAGCGGGGGCAGGGCAGGGCGCTGTTATCCCGGGATTTCCCTTTCCCTGCTGCAGCCTCGCCCCTGCAGTTCTGCCCTGGAATCGTTTCTGTCCTGCGGCAGGAAATGGTTCCCAGCTGCTCCCAGCACCAGCGCTCCACTTGGAGCTCCATCGTGGATTTCTCCCTCATTCCCACCTCCCTCTCCGTTGCAGCCACAAACAAATCTGGGAAATTCCGAGATGCTTTTTAAAACCCATTTGCAGACTCCAGCATTACAAGTTGGTTTTTTTTTCTTCTTTTCTTTCATTTGTTGTTATTTTAAGTGGCTTTTTTTACCCAGCAGAGAGACAGCAAATAATTGAACAATTTCTGGGTTCTGAGATTTTTCCTACTTGGCATCTTTTAAAATGAGGGCTTTTTTTTCACTTCTTTCAAAGTGTCTGTGAACGTTTTCATTGATGACTGTGGGAAGACATGAAATAATCACTGAAATTTTTATATTTAATGAGAATTCAGTTATAAGGAAACAGCCAATGTCAATAGGATTCTAAATAATAACTCAAAAAAAAAAAAAAAAAAAAGCCCACAAAAAATTAAAAAGCTGTTTTTAAAAAAAACAAATTTTTCCCCATATNATTATTTCATTTGGCTGCCATTTTTGCCAGTGCAGGGCTGCAAAGAGCCTTCAGTTCATCGGGAAAAAATCCCAAAGGCTTTGGGAAGCTGCAGGGTTCCCTGAGGTCACTGGAATTCCTGACAGAGCCATCCTCCCTCAGGTGCTTCCTGGGCTTGGGAGCCCAGTCTGAATCCATCCTGCCCATGAAGGACTGAGGGAGAAATTCCATCCTCTTGTTCCCAAAGGGCCGGGAAAAGCTGGGATTTCATTCCCAAAGGTTTTGTTCCCTCCACCTTTGCTGTCAGTTCTGTAACTTCCCATAAACGACATTTTTTCCTCAGCAGCCTCCCCAGGGCTGGAATCCCTCCCCCTGTGCTGGTTTTTCCCTCTGCTGCTCCAGGAGGAATCAGCCTGGTTCAGGCTGCCCTGGGGTTCAGTTTCCTAAAACAAGGAGGAGTTTTTCCGGTGTGGCAGCTCTGGCAAATCCTGGAGCTGCGGCTCCCAGAGGCCTCAGGGCCCTGCCAGGTCCTGCAGTGTCCAGGGCAGCCAAATGCTCCTCAGCCTTGGCTGACTCCCACATTTATGGAAGGGAATCCATCCTGGTTTTCCCCATTCCCTGGTGCTTCTCCAAGCAGGAATCCCTCTCCCAGCGCAAGGCAGGGATGGCTGTGGTGTCCTCGCTCATGTCCCTGGGGGTGCCTCTTCAGGTGGGGATTTTAAAAGCTCCAGGGGACAACGGGATATTTTAACAGGTGCAATCCTCCCAAAATAATCACTTTCATTCCAAACTTTAGCGGATCTGCTCCCCAAGCCCCTCCCCACACACCCACCTCCCAGCATTTGTGGGAATTTCAGGATAAAACATCCCAGCTCCCTACGACCACAGCTGCCTTTGCTGGCTCTGATTCAAGCAGCCCCCGAGTAGAGGCTGAGATTAAATATTTTGTGTGTGTTTTAGGGGGAGAGATGAATTGAGCTTTATTGCAGGTTTAATGGCTCAGCCTCCATTTGCATTTCCAGAGGCGTGATCTCATCCTGCTGCAGAATCCCGCTCCGTGCTCACGCCCAGGATCGATCCCGGCTCGCAGAGGCTGTAATTAAAGCAGGCCCATTAAGGATTTAACAGGGCTCCTTATTGTGGAGAAGGATTGCAGGGCTGGTGGCAATCACAGATAAGTTTAATGGCTTTGGTTAAACAAGGGCGCAAAGGGATCCCTGGGGCCTGGCTCCGCTCTGACCTTGGGAAATCACCTGGGCCTGGTTTCTGTGAGCTCAGGCTCTGCCCTGGGTGTGTCCTGCAGGGCTGAGCTGGGCTCAGCTCCTGGCACCTTGGCCAGTTCTCCACCTCCTCCTCCTCCTCCTCCTCCTCC
>VZRN01001731.1:0-49166 GCA_013397935.1 Dasyornis broadbenti
AAAAAATGTTGGTTGAGGAAGCCTCAACCCCACAGCACCAGCAGCTGCTCTGGGTTAAGGCTGAAGGGAGAACTCAGGGGCTTGGAGAAGAAGGGGTTGGAGCAGGGACTGAGCCGTTCGGTCCCAACGCCAGTGTGCCCCGGAATCCCATTTCCCTGAGGGTGGCTCACCTCTCCTGCCATCCCGGACGCCGGAGCTGAGGAGCCCCAGCCCCTCCCCTGCGTGGAGCTCCCAGCACGATTCCAGCCTCAGAGACCAGGCAGCCATTCCTGCCACCCCTGCTGCTCCTTCCAAGGGCACAAACCCTGCTCCTGGGGCTTTGGGAAGTGGTTTTAACATCAGCCTTGCCTGAAGATCCTCTGAACTCCTGACTGCGACATTGGTGGCCCCACACCAGGAGCTCTGGGTTCAGGGGGTCCTCACTGCTGGGTTTATTACCAGCCTCTAAGTAATTGTTTCTAACAGGATTTTCCTTGCACTCTGTTGCAGGAAAAGGGGCCCATTTATATTCATTGTACCTTATAAATGTTCCTACCACAACAATTGCTCTTGATTATAGTGGACTTTGTTTTTTTCCTTTAGATTTAATAGCACGAGAAAAATGACACACGACACAAATCTGAATAACATTCTGCTCCCCTCCTCGCTGCTTCCTTTCTGAAGTGTGATTTACACTTTCATGTTGAAGAATGATTTTGTTTCCAAAGATCCTGGATTATTTTATTTTTCTTTTTATTTTCGGAGAGGGGAGAAAAGTGCATTAATGATTTGGATTTTCCATAGTGCTGAGCAACTGAGGGTTTTTTTGGGTTTTCATCTTCTTGGCAGCTCAAAACATCAGGCCCAAAGTTTTTGTAGGAAAATTTTGACTTTCAGCGACAGGAAGCTGATTGTCAAATGCACATTGGAGATTTTATTTGATAATTTGTGCCTGGGATGTAATAATGGTACTTTTTCAGTATTTTTTACTCAACTAATTTCTTGAAGGAGGTTTTTTTTAGGAGCGTGGACCTTGTAGGATTTATGTAGGTGTAACAGAGTCTGGTGTTTATTTTAATTAATGAAATTCAATTCATTAAATTAAAGAGAAGGATGGAGATGAAAGCATTGGGAATGAGCCCTCCTGGTCTCTCCTTACGTAACATTTTTGCCATTAACATTACTGAGAGCAAACGCAGGCTGCTCTGAGCACTGAAAAGTCACTTTTTCAGGCAGCTAATGGATTTTATCCCTACAAACACCATGCAAATGTGTTTTCTGGATATGGAACCATCACCTCCTGTTACATCTCCCTGGCTGGCCAGGGCTGCAGGAATCCCACTCCATGGTTTTTGGCAGGACTTGTCCACCTCCCCAGAGGTGTCTGATTGAATCTAACCTTGCCACAGATAATATTTAGTGTGCTACAAGGAATAGATTCATATTTCCCTGCAATGTGCAGGGAGCCCAGGGTTTGGCTGCTTTCATCTGCATTGCATTGCATTTGTGTGGGGAAATCGTTGTTTCTCCTCTGGCGTGAGGGGTGCTCAGCCCCCGCAGCTTGGAGTGTTCAGGATGTCAGGAACATTTATTTGGCTCTCTCTGGAGTTCCTTACCCATTCACAAGCCCTTGTTGAGGCAGTGGGGTCCCACAGGACACAGATCCCTGTGGATGAATGTGGATAAATCCCTGCCCCAGCCTCCCGAGGAGGAGCCAGCACTGCTCGGCCCTTCTGAGCCCTTGGACCATTCCAAGGCATTCCTGTGTCACCAGCTCCTTACCAATACCCCCCAGCAGCTTCCCCCGAGCCAGCCCACGCCTGCGGCACCATCCTGGGGGACAGAGCGTGCAGGGAGCCCCAGGCTGCATTTTGGGATGAGGATGGCCTGACTCCTTGAGAAAGGTGTTGAGCCCAGTCTGCTCCTGGCCCGGTCCCTGCTCAGTCTCACGGGGCACTCCCAGCTCAGGCACACCCTGAGGAAGGACTGGAGAAGACAAATGTGCGAGCATTTCTCAGCACTTTAACATGAAGACAGCAGTGCTGAGCAGGCAGGAGTCTGTTTGATCTGTTTGATCTATTTAATTGCATTTCCCCCCTTGCTTATACATCAGATTTTTGTATCTCTGTGTATCTGCCTGTGCTGACGACTCACAGAGGTTTTGCCTGAGCTGGGTCCCTCGTTCCTGTCAAAACCTGACAAAACCAGATCAGAGAATCTCAGAGCCACAGAACGGCTTTGGTTGGAAGGGGCCCTAAAGAGCACTTTAGGAGCAGGAAATGACCTCTGAAGCCACAAAGGCCAAGCATTAACCCAGCCCTGCTGTGTTCACCTCTGTGGGTGTCTCTGTCTCTGCTTCTCCACATGCCTGGGCACAGGGCAGCTCAGGCATCATGAGTTTATGGCCAGGCTCTAAGTCATTGCTTCTAACAGGATTTTCCTTGCATTCTGTTGCGGGAAAAGGGGTCCATTTATATTCATTGTACCTATGCAGGGCGGTGCCTGCCGAGGTTGTGCTCTGAACTTCCTAACAAGGAGCACCCTCCAAAGGCTTTCCCTGGAAAAAACCCCCAACCCCAGGCACATTTTGCCATTACTGCCCATGGAGAACAGAGAGCAGCTGCCATTTGGAGGCATGGCTCAAGCTCTTTCCAATTAAACTGATCCAACCCATGAAAAGTTCCACGCAAAGGTGACCCCGGGTGTTTCAGTTCATCCCCAGCCCGGGGGTGACCACTGGAGGGCCCTCAGGAGGAGTTTGCTGTGCATGCCCGTGGTTAACTTCATCTGGCCACAGCTGGAAGGGGAAAAAGCCGGGTGTCCCTGTCCAGAAAGCTCCTTTCTTGTGCCCTGAAGCTGTGACAGAGACCAGGGTTTGAAAGCCCCACCACACAGAAGGTGCTGAGACAGAGACTTTTAGGGGCACGTCCACTTCAGCCGGGGACAAGGCCCATCTGGGCATGGCACGTCCCGAGCCCTGCCCTTCTCTCCTGCTGCTCCGTGGAGCTCAGAGTGCTGCTCATTGATCTTCCACAGTCAGCTCAATGCCAGGGACATTTCTGTGGTTCAGGGGATGGAAGACAGAGCAGGGAGAGGCTGCAGGGCCAGGCTGAGTGGCAGAGGCCCTGCCCTGTGCCAGGTGCTTAACAACTCCACGTCTCCCCTGGAGCAGAACCCAAGGAGCCCCAGCTGCCACCAGGAGCTGGAGCCCGCCCTGTACCCTGCCTGCAGCTTTGCTCTGTCTGGCACAGCTCCCACTGGGGCCAAATGTCCCTGAGCACCTGCGAGGGGACACCTGGGCTGCTGGAGCACCCACACATCACAGCTGAGCTTTAGCTTTTCCTCCAGCCCAGCTCATTTCCTCTCAGCTCGGCTTGTTCTGATCCTGGCTCCCAGTGTCTGCACGCCAGAGGTGATGGGAATCAGTGCAGCTCCCAGCAGGGCTTTGCTCCCAGGGAGGCTTTCCAAAGGAGATGCAGTTTGGTGTCTTCAAAGTGATGTTGGGGTTTTGAGTGTGCTCCTCCATTCCCTGCCTCCATTCCCTCCTCCTCCTGCAGCTCTGGGCTCTGTCTGGCTGCCAGAGGCACAAATCAGACTTGCAAAAGTTCAGGGCTATTGCCCAGGTAATTGTATTTACTTTGGAGCCTGGCTCTGTGAGGACTGAGTGCACACCCAGGCTGCAGCAGGGTGGTCAGGGACTGTCCCTGCATGAATTTATTGCTGCTGGGCAGTGACGCTTGGTGCTGTCACCTGCTGTGGATTTCAGCTTTGAGCTCAGTGTGGAAACAGGACACATTTGGCAGCTCAATCCTAACGGGTCCGTTCCTTCTCCCGCCATTTCCCATCTCCTCACGCAGGTTTATAATTACAGATGGGATTCTGACAAGTCACATTCCCTGTAATGGCAAATTTCAGCTCCCTGATGTGAGTGAGAGGAAGCTCAGATGACTTTGCAGTGCATATTTAATAAGGAGGGTGGTAGCTGGAGTCGCTTTCTCTCACCAGAGCTGTGTTCTGCCATTTGTCTGCTCCAAGGCCTGATTTTTAGTGAAAAAAGGATTTTACCCCCTCACGCACACACAAAGCAGCACAAACCCCGTTGCTGTTGATACAGAAATACAAATCTTATGAGAATGCAGAAAACATCTTCCAGTGCCTAAAGGGGTTCCAAGGGCTGGAGAGGGACTTTGGACAAGGGATGGAGGGACAGGACAAGAGGAATGGCTTCAGGTTCCTCCCGAGCTTTTGTGCTTTTGTGCAGAGGATTTGGTGCTGTTTTACAGGATTTATAAATTCTTTGCAGGGGAAAAAGAGATGTAAATACAGCGGTGGCCTTCCCAAGGACCAGGTGCTGTGGGAAATCCCACGATTAAAACAAGCAGCTTCCCAGGGTGGGTTCCAATGGGAAGGTTTACGGGCAGATTCTACAAGTCCAGTGTGAGATGCAGAATCAGACTTGCAGAACGCAGCTTTCTGCTCTAAACTCCAAACCAATCACAGTGATTGACTAAAATAATCCTCTCCTGTTTGCTTTTGCTTCTCCAAATGATCTGCCCCTCTGTGTTTCGCTCTGCCCGTCTCAGAGCTGCTGCAGCCAACAGCCAGAGCTGCTGTCCCAGCCCTGCTGGCAGTGCCAGGCACAGCCTGAGCTGACCCCAGGCCCCCAGGGTGGCTCTGCCCTGGGAGGGACCCAGCTGGGCTGGATTTGGGATTTGCAGCTTTCCAAAGCTACAGCATTGACGTCCCCAGCATCCCACTGCTACAGCCTGTTCCTCGTTTTCAGGGAATCGCAGCATCCAGGAATGGCTGGGGTTTCTAAGGACCTTAAAGCTCATCCCATCCCATCCCTGCCATGGCAGGGACCCCTCCCACTGTCCCAGGCTGCTCCAAGCCCTGTCCAGCCTGGCCTTGGACACTGCCAGGGATCCAGGGGCAGCCCCAGCTGCTCTGGGCACCCTGGGCCAGGGCCTGCCCACCCTCGCAGGGAAGGATCTTTCCTGCCAGGTCTCCCCTCCTCTGCAGTAAGATCCCGGTTCAGGGGCTGACAACGGTGCTGAAGTCACTGCTAAACCAAGCTATTTCTGCAGCCTAATGCCGGTTGTTCCCTGCCCAGGTAAAACTGAGCTCACTCTGTGCTGAGAAAGACAAGCAAGAGCTAAAAATGAAGGGGCTGATGGGCAGATGCACGGCTGTCACAATAGCAACAGATCCCTTGCAGCCCCTCCCTGCCACTCAGAGCTGAGCTGGGACTGCTAATGGCAATTTGCCTCTCCCCGTTCCCATTTAGCAACTTTATTTTAAATCAAGCCGAGGAAAAATTGGAATTTCTGCAGAAGTGTTGACATCTTCCAGGGAATACAGAGTGTAGAAAGCTGCCAGCCTCAGTTGCTGGTGGAGAGAACTCGGTGGGGCTTGTACCAGGCTGGGAAGTTCAATCCCCAGGGGGAAGAAGTTCAGGCTTTGTTGCCATTGAGCCCAGGGCCAAACAAAACTTTTGACTGCAAAATCAGGCATTTCTAATGTTTTTTGGGGTTTTTTTGGGGGGGAGGTGTTTGGGTTTTTTTGTTGTTTTTTGGTTTTTTTGTGTTTTTTTGACATGCTAAGAGCAGCTGCTCCTCAGAGCTTCCCAGAGAAACTCCAGGGAAAGCACCTGGCAGAGCCTCGCTCGTGACACGTGGGGCAGCTGAGCCTGGCAGGGCTCTCGGGGCCAGGGATCTGCCCTGGGAGTGGTTCCAACCTCCCCATTCCCGATAGGAATTCTCCAGCTCTGTTCATCCTTCCCCACAGAGGGTGCAGGGGTGGGACAGCGAACTCCAAACTGTCCTGTGTGCAATTCAGAGCGCTCAGGGAGGGGTGCCCTTGTCTTGTGCCACCCCAGGAACCAGCCAGGAGAGTCACAGAATCCCAGAATGGTTTGGCTTGGGAGGGATCCCAAAGCCCCTCTCATCCCAAACCTTCCTCTGGACCAGGTTACTCCAGCCTGGCCTGGAATCCCAAATGCTTTGGGAAAAACCCACACTGCCAGAGTTACCCCAGCTGCCAGTTTCCACAGTGCGCCAGAGCAAAGCCTTGCAGGCTCTCCAGGATCTGCGGAGAGCAGGATTTCCTCTTCCTTTAGCACAGAATCAACATTTTGCTCCCGGTGCTCTTTCTCTTTTAGAAACCCTGCTTGATAAATTACTAGAGGGGCTCATTAACTGCAAAGATTTGTCAGTTTTCCCAAAGCAATCAGGGTGTTAGTTAGACCAAAGGAGCAAATGGAAAACTGAACGGGAAGCCAAGCACAGCCCCATTAATCCTGGGTTATGGATCGACATTTGTCAACTCTATTGAAGTCTGTTGTAGCGAATGGAGCCAGGAGACCACTCAATTACTTTATCTCTGAGCAATTAGGATCCTGCTCTTTCAGGTCAATCTGTTAGCACAGAGGAAAAAAAAAATTGGATACAAGATTAACAGTAGAAAATCCAGTGCCTTGTGCTGCAGGGTCTGTTAGAGGGGAAAAAACCCCAAGCAACCAGATTTTCCCTTTCGAATGCTGGGTTTGAGAATCAAATTTCACTGAATTTAGCGTTCAGCAGGGGCTCCCAACACAGTTTTGTCCCCCAATATCCCCCTCTATCCCTCCCCAAGCATTTCTGTGTTTGCCAGGGGACTGCAGGAGGATCAATCCATTCTTGGAGCCAGAAATAACTCAGGGATGGCTGTGGCTGCTCCACTGGGACACGTCCATCACAGCCAGGCTGAAGTGGCACTTGTGCCACAGGAGCAAAGCACTGTCAGGGTTTAGCCTGGGAAAACCAGGAGCCGCTTCTAGCCCTTCCTCAGCCAGAGTGAGGGATTATTAGAGAAGAAAGGGAATCTTTAGGGTGCACAGCCATTTTGCTGGAGCTCATAATTCATTTTCTGAAGGCACAGGTGTCAGGGGATGTGCAGGTTTGGAGGAGTTTTCAAAAGGATACAGAAGGGTACAGAATGGGAGAATAAGTGAGCTGTAAATTTCCATGTTCAGGGACACTCGGATTTGGCTTGAAAGCTGCAGCTTCTGCTTCTGTCCTTAAAGAAGGCACTTGTGTGTGGAGTCCTTTAAAGCAAGAAGAGCTGGGATAAAAAATGCTGCCTCTCCCTGGAAGCCTTCCTTCCACATCCTCGTGCCCAGAGTGATGGGAGCACTTGGGGAAACCTGGGAAGTGAAGCTGAGCCCACATCATGACCCAGAATTCAATCCCACTGAATTCAACCCCACAGAATTCCATCCCACTGAATTCCATCCCACTGAGTCAATCCCACAGAATTCAATCCCACAGTATTCATTGAACAGTTTGATTGCCTGATTGCTTTGGGAAAACACAGATTGAACAGTTCCCACTGAGTTCAATCCCACTGAGTTCAATCCCACTGAGTTCAATCCCACTCTCCTGAGCTGCTCTTGCCCAGCTCATCCGAGCCCAGGGAGGAATTTGGCCGCCAGCTCTCAGCTCTTGGAGTGGTTTATGGAGCCCACAGTGACACCTGGATTGTCACAGCTTCATTCCATCACTGCCTGGGGAGTAGTGGGAGCCGCAGTCAGGAATTGCCTGCACAGAAAGGCCCTCCCCAAAATTTGCAGCCTGGTTTGGTTGTTCCATGATTGGCCATCAAAGGATTCTTTTTTTCATGGCAAGCAGAGACACTGGACAATGGGAATGGCAAAATCTTGGCTCTGGGGCTGCTTCAGAGGGCTCCTGAGATAATTGAAATGTTGGTCCACAAAAAATTGGCAGGGAATGAGCAGTGGGCACCAGGATCACCAAATCATTGCCTCCAGGTTCAGGATGCTGCTTGACTCATTGAAGGCAAGAGCAATGGAAAGAGATTTCAAAAAAACCCCAAACAAGCCAAAAATGCTATGATCAATTGCTTCCAATGAATGATTCCCCCTATTTGTACAGCTTTTCTTCGCTGTTTTAGAAGATGGAAATCATATGTTAGGATTAATTTAATCAGTGAGTCAGGTTTGGTGACTTAAATCACTGGCTTCCCCCCTGCTCTATCACTTCTGCAAACTCAATTCTTTTTTTCTGTCCGTGAATCATTCCTGATTTCCGACATCCCATCCCTCACTCCCAGCTGCTGGATGAACAGACTGAATGGATGTGTTTTCTCCTCTGCGCTCTTGACTCACTGCTCTTGTTTCGGCAAAGGCAGCCTGACCACCAGCCTTGAGCCGATGGCAGGGGAGGTTTAAAGAGGAGGAAAACGAATGGAATTGAAATGAGTCGGTGCAGCCAGGTCACTGGGAGCTGTGCACAGCTGTGGGTGCGCTCAGTGTGCTCCAGCTCCATCCCCAGGGATTGATTTCATCTCACAACTCACTGGTGTTGCAGTGATGCTTTCAGCAACTAATGCCACTCACATGGAGAGCTTGGCTATAAATTGTTTTTATTTTCCACTTTGCAGAGAGGGAACCAAGACCTGGAGAGGGTTTCTCAGGCACAGGAGGGCTGTGGCAAACCCAGATATCACAGGCAGGATGTGTGGGCAGCAGCTGAGCCCTGTGTCCTGGAGCAGCTGGGGGAGGTTGGTGCCCGACCCCACAAAGAGCTTGGGGCTGCAGGGCAGGCATTGGTGTCAGGGAGGGCTGAGATGAGGACAGGGACACAAAGGAAACTCTGCTTGTGTCCAGGAGGAGGCCTGGGAGTCCTCTGGGCTTTCAACTCCGATTTCCCCGTACCTGGGAGCACCAGGAGGGTGCTCGGGTGCCTGAGCAAACACATGGAGATATCTGTTGGCTCAGAGAAGCCCAAAACCCCAGACTCTGCTCCTGCTTGCTGAGACTCCTGGCTGTAGGCTCTGCCTGCCCTGGGAACAGCCCTTTGCTGCTGGGAGGCAGCCCCAGGCTGCTGGAAGCGTGCAGGCACTGATGGGAAGCAGCCTCTGTGCTGCTGTGCTGAGAACAGCTCCAAGCTGAACACACGGATGTACAGGGATTGCTGAGAGGTGAGCGTGTGTGCAGAGACACGGCAGTGCCAGAGACGGATGGATTGGATTGGTGGGACAGACAGACACAGTTAGACTGATGGGCTGGATATGGATATAGCTTAGATATGGATATGGATTAGATATCGGTTAGACATTGGGTACATATAGATGTAGATTAGATGTAGATGTAGATGTAGATTAGATATAGATATAGATATAGATATAGATATAGATATAGATATAGATATAGATATAGATATAGATATAGATATAGATATAGATATAGATATAGATATAGATATAGATATAGATTAGATATAGATATAGATATAGATATAGATATAGATAGAGACACAAAAGCCTCCCTCCAGTGTGGCTGTGAGCATCTTCCACCCATGGAGAGCTCCTGTCTCCAACCACCTCAGTAGGAATCTCCTTTCACTCCCCAAAGCCCGTGGCTTTCAGCCCCAGAGGGAGGAGCTGGGCACGCCCATCCCTGCATGGATCTCCTTGGTGCAGTTTCAGAGGGCGCAGAGCTTTCCATGCTACATTGCCCTCCGAAATAGGATTCTCCTAAAGCCCAGCTTGGAGCAGCACAGACATCAGTGTCTGGAATTCTGCTAAGCACTGCTCATCGGAATTATTACATTAACTGGAAACGGGGAGCACACACGATTTAACAGGGGAGAAAGAGCAACAAATATGAGAAGAGAAATCGCTGTATTCCAGAGGCAAGAAAGCCAGGAAAGCAGCAACTATAAAAGCTGTGCTGCAATTAAAGAGCCTTTTATTGTGGGGATTTAAAAGCTTTTGCTTTTCAGGGTGCACATTATGGGAGGCAATGCAGGATCTGCTGGGGACAAGGGAGTTGGCAGGTGCCCAGGCACCAGGGCTGACAGCAAAACCTGCACTTTACTGAAAGCAGATTTTGGTAGAGCTCAAAACTGTCAGACATGGGACAATTTCTGGCTCTGTCCTGCTTGGGGAAAAGGCATGAGTGCCAACAGGAGAAGGATCTGCTGGATCAGAGATTTCTCCTCCTTCTCCTTCTCCTTCTCCTTCTCCTTCTCCTTCTCCTTCTCCTTCTCCTTCTCCTTCTCCTTCTCCTTCTCCTTCTCCTTCTCCTTCTCCTTCTCCTTCTCCTTCTCCTTCTCCTTCTCCTTCTCCTTCTCCTTCTCCTTCTCATTCTCCTTCTCCTTCTCCTTCTCCTTCTCCTTCTCCTTCTCCTTCTCCTTCTCCTTCTCCTTCTCCTTCTCCTTCTCCTTCTCCTTCTCCTTCTCCTTCTCCTTCTCCTTCTCCTTCTCCTTCTCCTTCTCCTTCTCCTTCTCCTTCTCCNCCTCCTTCTCCTCCTTCTCCTCCTTCTCCTCCTTCTCCTCCTTCTCCTCCTTCTCCTCCTCCTATTTCTCCTCCCAGCCACCCGAGGCTGGGCACAGTTTCATCCTGGGCACTGTCACCCTGAGGCTGCTGTGTGGCACTGCCAGCTTTGCTGCCAGTGCTGCTCATGGAACAGGAGCCTCACTAAAACCTCCCCAGCCAGGGGCACAAATGACTTTAGAATGTTCATCTGCAAAGAGTTAATGATTCCTGGGGTTGTTCATTCAGCAGGGGAGAGGTTTGCTGGGATTGAAACAGAGCAAAAGGGAATCAGAAATTCCCTTTTGCTTCTCCCCTCAGCTCAGGTCTTTGCAGAGGGAAATGGTATTGAACCATCCAAGGACTTCCCTTTCTCAGCTGGAAACAGAAATAGACATGAGAATGTGCAAATGGAGACAAATGCAAGTGTGTGTGAGCACAGCAGCTCTGCATGCACCACATGTTCATGAGCGTATTCTACAGGGAGTCAGATAATGAACATTTTGAGGTGTTTGCAGCGCTGTTGCTGATGGCAGCTGAAGCAGTGCAGAGCATCATTCACCATTGCAGAGCTGCTCCTGCAGTGCATGCAAGGAGCTCAGACTGGGGCAATTGAGTAACCCCTTGTGTTGTGTGGCATTGTGAGAAAATTTCCTTTGTTTGATGGGTTTGCTCTGAGTATAAAAAAGGGCCGGTAAAGGAAATGTTTTACTATTACTGTGGAGCACGTTGGCTGAGATCTGGGAAGCAGTGGGAGGTTTATTTGTCATGGAACAGCTGCAGGAAGAGCTAAACCTCCCCTAGACCCAAAGCAGACTTGAGGAAAGAGTCCTGCAAAGATCTGAGGAGACAATGCTAACTCATAAAGTATTGGTTTCTTATTGTATTGATTACATTGCGGTGATAAAATATAAATTCGGTGTATCCAGAAATGACAGCTTTACTGCCTTGTTGTGCTGATTATTACAGAAAGCATAAATTGGGTCATAATTCTGAAGAGTCATCAGAAAGCCACGTGCAACTCAGAGTTATTTATTTGAAATGAGGCTGGGGAGAGCTTCGGGAGAGGATCAATGACTCCCAGAGTGTGTGCGTGCACGGGGAGGCTCTGACACACACCCACACCTGGGTTATCCTCACTGCACTCCTGGGCAGCCCTGTCCCACCCAGACCCACGGCCAGGTCGTGCTCCTGCTCTCCCTCACCCCTCTGCCACGGGGAAATGCTGAGAGAATTGGGGCTGTTCAGCCTGGAGGAGAGAAGGCTCTGGGGTGACTGACTTCACCTCCTGAAGGGAGCCTTTAGGAAGGATGGAGACTGTTTGTGAGGGTCTGGAGTGCAGGACAAAGGGAATGGCTCCCACTGCCAGAGGGCAGGGATGGATGGGATCTTGGGAGGGAATTGTTCCCTGGGAGAGTGGGGAGGCCCTGGCACAGGGTGCCCAGAAAAGCTGTGGCTGCCCCTGGATCCCTGGCAGTGTCCAAGGCCAGGCTGGACAGGGCCTGGAGCAGCCTGGGACAGTGGGAGGTGTCCCAGCCATGGCAGAGGTGGCACTGGATGATTTTTAAGGTCCTTTCCAACCCAAACCACTCTGCGACTCCATGATTGATGTGCAGCCAAGGGCAGGAGCCTGGTGCTGTTTACAGAGGGGAGTAATCCCAATATCCAGCATTCCATTGCCCTCACTCTTGGTGCGACATCAGAACCTGATAAAAATGTGACTCGTGAGCTGCAGGGAGAGCATAGGAGCAAAGCTGCACAGAGCACTGGCAGCTCTGAGTCCTGACCATGTGCCCCTGGAGCCCCCGGATCCCAGCTGAGAAATCCATGCTGGAAAGGCAAATCCATGCTGGAAATGCAAATCCATGCTGGAAATGCAAATCCATGCTGGAAAGGCACATGCATCCTGGCAGGCCCATGGCTGAGCAGAGGGAACCCTGTCCCTGTGAGGAGCAGCCCTGCTCGGTGCATTTGGGCCGCCTTGTCCTGAGTGCAAACAACAGCTCATCTCCTGGTGGGCTGGTTTCGCAGGGGACACAGAATTCCTGGGAAATTTCCCAGAATTCCTGGGAAAAGCTGTCCCAGCCCTGGTCCCAAGCAGCCCAGGGCCCTTCTTTGCCTCTCTCACAGCGTGGGCAGCTGAGATGCCCTGCCGTAAGTCCGAGATACTCCAGGTCAAGATCAGAAATGCCAGCATGGTTTGGGTTGGAACAGACCTTAAGGCTCACCCCATCCCATCCCCTGCCATGGGGAGGGACACCTTCACCAGCCCAGGTTGCTCCAAGCCCTCTCCAGCCTGGACTGGAGTTCCCTTGGGAACTTTAATGGCAGTGAATAATTGGTCACTTTGAGCCTCAACAAGAATGTCATGGTCTGCAACTGCAAGTACAACAAACCTGGTGAAGTTGAAGGCACCACGAGGTCAGAGAAGAGCTCCTCAGTTTGGAATGGGATATGGAGTCCTCTCTTTCATTGTGTTTTATCAATTAACCTTCAGCAAGCACAAAGATTCCCTGGATCTGGTGCTCCTGCTGGCATCTGGAGGAAAAGATACAAATT
This sequence comes from Dasyornis broadbenti, assembly GCA_013397935.1. Classification (NCBI taxonomy): domain Eukaryota; kingdom Metazoa; phylum Chordata; class Aves; order Passeriformes; family Dasyornithidae; genus Dasyornis; species Dasyornis broadbenti. The sequence continues at coordinate 12,853 of VZRN01001731.1, forward strand.
GTACAGATTTCTCTTTTTTGAGGGGAATACTTTTAATAACCAAAAATGTTTCTGTACTTGGAATAATGAGAGTGACTTTTCTCTTTCAAATGCTAAATTATTTCAAGCTGAGCTGTTGGGAACCATTAATAATTCAAGGAATTCTGCTTTCAGTAAGAACAACATCTGTCGGAAGGTGTTAAGGCATAGCAATAACCTGACTTTCAAAGTTATTTTGCCATTTTTTTATTCTCTTTGTGAGGAAAAAAAGGGCTGCTTTGGTAAATTACAGGAAGAAGCTGCTAAAATGCCACTGTGGCCATGGACTGTGCTTTTCCTTCCTCACAGCTCCAGCTTTCCATCATGCTGGGAGCCCTGGGCAGGCCAGGAATGCCAAGTGTGGGACAGGAGCGGAGCTCAGGGACAGCCTGGCACAGCGGTCCTGGGAGTTTCACCCACCCAGGGAAGGCCACCTGGTCTTGTCCACGCCTTGCTGGTGGGCACAGGGCGTTCAGGAGCAGCACGGAGCCAGCTTTGCCTGCAGCACCCAGGCCCTGTTTGCAATTCCCAGCATTCCGTGGCTGAGGAAAAGGGGAATCTCCTCTCATTATCCTGGCTCAGACCCAGCAAAAAGGCAAAGATTAACGCCATTAAAACATAAGCAATTGGTGCTTGAATGTAACATGGCAGATTTACTCGGAGCACATCGCAAACTGCGGAGTTTTAACAGTGCTAATAAAGCATTAAGGGACGCATTGAGGCTCGAAGGAGCAGCAGAGGAGCAGTTGTGTGTGCTGGGAGCAGGAATGGATCCCAGGCCCTGAGCAGCCCCTATGGAAATGGCCTTTGAGCCTAATGAGAGGAGGAACCATTTATTCCCTGGGCTGGCTCTCATAATAACCCCAACTGCTGAGCAATTTCAAACCTATGCATTTTTATAAGTGTCCATTTTCACATTGGATGAAAATGACCCTTTGGCACTGGGTAAATGATAAATAAGGCAAACAGGGAGGAGGCACTGCCAGCATTCCAATGGGGCAGCTGGGAGGCACCAGCAGTGCTGGAATGATCATCACTTGGCCTTAGAGCACACCCAGAAAAAGGGGATTCCATGGGAAAAGCTTCAAACCAGAGAGCCTGGAGTTGTCCAGCCCTGTGGGAAAAGCTGGCGAGCCTGGGAGCTGCAGGGACGTGGGGAGGGGCCTGCAGGTGGGGACAGATTGACAAATGGACAAATTGACAAATCTGTCCTCCCAGGGACCCCTGGGTGAGCAATGGGGAAGCTGTGACCACCAGAACTGGTTTTGGCACCAGTGCAGTCCCAGTTACCCCAGTGCCCAGCCCCATTTGGGTGGGTGACACTGGCTGGGGACCAGTGGCAGGAGGTGCCCTCCCTGAGCTGTGTGCCCAGGCTGTGCTGGGCAGGGACAGCAGCCAGGGGCTCCTTCCTGCTGGAATTCTCTGCTCGGATCCTGTGCCATCTCCGTGCCTTTTCCCCTCCCTGCTTGGTGCAATCCAAGCACATTAATCAGAAAAGCTCACGCTGCTGCTGTTTCCATTTCCTGGCTGCAGCACAGGTTCCATCCCTTGCTCCCTGCTTCCCAATCCACCTCCCAGGAATTCAGCCCTGGAGCTGCACAGGCTGCCCTGGCAGGGTGGGGAGGGACTGGGATGGAATGCCCAGAGAAGCTGTGGCTGCCCCTGGATCCCTGGCAGTGCCCAAGGCCAGGCTGGACAGGGCTTGGAGCAGCTTGGGACAGTGGGAGGTGTCCCTGCCATGGCAAGGGTGGGACGGGATGGGATTTCAGGTCCCTCCATCCCCAAGCACCCTGGGATTCTGTGATATTTGAGTGGCAAAGCACAAACACGTGAGACACAGCACAGACCCGCTCGAAGCTGAGACGTCAGCTCAGCTTTCAGTGCTGAGCAGGATGTGGACAGATCTTTACCAGAGAGATACGCCTGGTAAAGGCAGAATTTAATCCAATTTTATGAGCCAAAGAAACAACAAGAGAAAATTCAGATACTTCAAAAAAATTCAGCTGAGGAACACTGAGGAAGCAAGATAAGCACCTCTGAATAAGCCCTCTCTTGGGATCATTTTTGCACTCACCACAGGTGGTGAGCAGCTCTGGAACACATTAAAACTCAGATGTTTTTACACCCAGAGTACAGCAAATACAACCTTCAACCTGGAATTTTAATTTTTGATAACCTCCAAAAAGGTCGACTCCGAATGGCTCAGAAACTTCACAGAGGAGGTGCTTTAAGAATTGACAAATATATAGCAACATAAAGATTTTTTTTTCTTTGCATTTTTAAGGCTTTCCCATAGCTGTGCCAGGGTATGAGCAAGCTGTCAGTGCTGCCTGCAGGGCCCGCCCTGGGGCACTCCTCCCTTGTCCCCAGGGCAATCCTCCAGGGCAATCCTGCGATTCCTCCTCTCAGGAATCCTCCCAGGGACCCCTGGGTGAGCAATGGGGAAGCTGTGACCACCAGAACTGGTTTTGGCACCAGTGCAGTCCCAGTTACCCCAGTGCCCAGCCCCATTTGGGTGGGGACCCGTGGCAAAGGCCCTGGGGCAGCCAGGGCTCCCCTCCTCCCTCAGCCAGAGCAGGAGCCAACGCTTTCCCAAGGGCCGGAGCAGGGCAGGGAGATGCTCCTGTGCCAGGAATGTCCCTCCTTTCCCTCGTGGGGACACAAGCAGAAGGTGTGAAATATTTAGGGTTTCAAGCCAGTTTTTAGGGAAAAAATGTGTTTTCAGTGCTTTTCTGCTCCAAGCAGAAACCCCAGATGGTGAAGTGCTCCATCTTCCATTACAAGTTTGCACCACCTACACCTTTCCCCATGGCATCCACGATCTTACTGGGCATTCTCATGTGGTTAAACCTGGATTTTTTAAATTAAGAAATGGAGACATGATGGATTAACCATCAGCCTCCTCTCCTCTCTCCAGGCTGGTCCCTGGGGGGGTGTTGGAGGCAGGAACAGGCAGCAGGAGTGCTCAGGGAGCTTGTGCAGGGCTGCCCATGGATGTGATCCAGCAGCGGACACTGAACCAAGGGATGCACCAAACACAGACTGGGATATTTAATTAGGAGCAGTTGCTTGCTGGAAGCAGGATTTACACCACAGAATGTTCAATTTCAGAGAAATCCACAATATTTGCCATTAAAGATGTTCTGATGTGATCCAGTGTCACTTGCTCTGCTTGAGAGATCCATTATGCAAGAAACACTGTGGTTCTGAAACACATCTTTGACAGGTTTGAAGTTGTACTGGAGACAAGTTCTGTGTTAGCCTTAGCAAAATTCTCACCTTTTCTTAAAAAAAAAAAAAAAGAAAAGCTAGTTATTGCATCTCGTTAGAGTGTCGTCATTAAATAATCATGATGGAATTCTCAGCTGGAATGAAATAGAAAATATTTATGGTAGTGGTAAGAAGAGAAAAGCAACTCCTTAGGCACCTAAATCATCCTTCTCTAGGGACTTCCACTCATCTTTTTAATTACTGGAGGGTGTAAGATAGTTCCATTCTTCTCACTTTGTCACGATCCAGAGCTGGAAATGCATTCAGTTCCTCCCTGGATGTGTCTGGGAACGGGCCTGGGAGCGTTTCCTTGGGAGGGCACCAAGCTACAGAACACAGAATTCCAGAGCAGCTTCATTTGAAAGGCAGCAGAGCTTCTGGGCATGGAATGGGCATGGAATGGGCACTTGGACACAAGCCCAGCAGCTGGGAGAAGCTGGGAATGCTCCCAGCAACCATGGGATAACTCAGAGCAGGTCAGGGACAGCAAAGGGGAGGTTGGAAGAGCTGGAGATTCAGAGCAGAGGGAGGCCCAGGACTTGAACTGCCTCACGTGAGGCTTCAGGAAGTGAGGGCACAGCTCCCATGGGTGGGGAGGATCCCTGCTCCTCCAGGATTGCAGCTGGAAGGGAAGGCACAGCTGGAGGGACCAAAATGCCACAGCAGGGATCCCATCAGTGCCATCAAGGCCTTGGCCTGAAGCAGAGCGAGGGAAACAGGACCCTGAAAAACGGAAATGGGCTCTCTCTGGGTGTTTTCTGGCCTTTGCAAGTCACTGAGGTTTGTGTGGGCTGAGCCCAGCCCCTGGGGCCGTGCAGGCTGCAGGGAGAGGGATGTGAGGGCAGCAGGAAGCCAGAGATGCTCAGGTGTGTAAATCTCTGGCAGAACACACGGAAACACCTTCAGAACCATGGCTCTGGAAAGCCTGGCTGCCGTCACACATTCCCACATTCCCCAGAGAGCTACAAGGACAGGGACACTTTTTCCAGAGGAGGAGCTGGCAGTGCTCGCTGTGCCCTCCCTCCCTCCCTCCCCAGCCAGGCTCCCTGAGGTACCCCACACATCATTTCCAGTGCAGAGCCATTAACATGCTACTGAAGAATTCCCTGGACCTGCTCTTTTCCCATGCCTCCGTCACTCTTTGAGTTTGAATCAAAAGGGGAACACAAAGCCCTTTGTTTCTCCCTCCCCTGAGACCAAGGGATGGCAATTATCCTTCAAACACAGCAGAAACTTTCTGAAAACTCTGGGGGGCAGCTGGCTAATGAATCCAGCTCCAGCAGCAGCACAGAACTCGCACACAGCTCCTCTTCAGATCACATCATGTCAGCCCTGAGCACAGGCAAGCTTGGCCATTTGGCTGGGTCCCCTCTGGGACAGAGAAATTAAATGAGTGAAAACAGATGCTCCAAAGTTATTCTGAAACTGGGAGATGTCAAGTGCCTTGTTATTCTCTCGCTGGGGCCACATGAATTTAACATTGAGAGCAAGAAATCTTTCCTAGGGATGAGTGTCCTTCGAGGGAAATTTAGGGTAATAAAATGCAGTGTGTGATCTTCAGGAAATACTTGGTTTGATGGTGTCTCACGCTCACGTACTCCCAGGCACCCAGAGACTTTTATCCAAGTGCTGGGGCCGAGGTGACACGTGTGACACAGAGAACAAGGAGCTCTGCTTGCCTGGCTGCCTCTGAAATCTCTCGGAACTGGCAACAAAAGATGTGTGCACAATTCCTCCTGCTCTGACAGCTCTCCAAAATCCGCTCCAGTGCAGATTTCAGGGTATGCACAGGGGAAGTCCAGAGGTGTTTTCCAGCTGGGCCCAGGTTCAGCTCTGGAAGGTCCAGAGATGCATCAGCATGGAAATAGAGACCCGGCCAGCAGGATCTGAGGGCTGCATTTGGAGGGGTTGAGTTTCCCAGGAGGATTTTGGCATCAGGAGGGTGAGGGCCCAATTCCACACCATTTCCTCAGCCCAGGGCTGGGCACGCCACAGTTCTTGGAGTCCGGGCAGTCCAGGGACACATCAGGCACTGAAGGACTCGGGGAAGAGTTTCTGTGGAGCTGCTGAATTAAACTGGAGAGAAACATTAACAGAGAAGGTCCAGGGCAAAGGGAGTAATTTGAGTTCTCATCTGCTACTCCTGACTGACCAAACCCTGATGGACGTGTCCCTCTGCCCAGCACCCTCACCCCTGACCCCAGCCCCGGGCTCTGTGTGCCCCACAGTCAGGAGTTCTCATCTCCCCCCCGTGGCTCTCAGAGGGTGTCACGCACATCAAACACCCATGGCATCGTGTGCTGACTCCTCAGGGAGGTGCAGCCAGCTGGGACAAAGCCAGACTGGTCCAGGAAAGCCCCATCCCACCTCCTGGAGAGCACAGAAGCATCTGCAGGGCTGTGTGAGGAGCAGGGTGCTGGTGCCTGGCAGTGCTGGTGCTGCCTTTTTGGCTGGTAAAAATATGAAGCAGACACAGCAGTAAAGGGAAAAAGGGGATTTTGGTTTTAATGGGATCCTGGGTGCACAGCTTGTCTGAGAGCCAGGGGCTGCCGGAGAAGGACGGGGCTTTGATAGGAAGGACACTTGGCCACCAGGGAGCCGGGCTGGAGCCACCTCCTGGTTTCACACAGGCTCCTGAGAGCCACCAGCCACTAATGAGTGCCCATCCCACTGACCTGGGCCAGGCTGGCCCCTTTCCCACCCTGTGCTCCTCCATGAAATCCTAAACCACTCCCTTCCCAAGCTGGGAGGTGCTTTGTGTTCAAACCACAGGAACTGCAGACACATTGCTGCCTCTCCAAAGGCAGAACACTTGAATATTCTGGAATAAACCAGGGATTTCTGGGAGCCATTTAAGTATTTACAGCATTTTGCATCCTCTGCCACGATTTGTGTTGCCTCGCTGTGACCTTTCCCAGACCTTGCAGGAGAAAATTAATTAGTTTTCTGCATTTCACGTCACTCCAATTACGCTCACCTTGCTCCTCGCTCATTATGATAATTTTGCTTTGAGAAACTTGACTTATTAAAATGAGTCCCTCGTAGAGCTTCAAACGGGGTTGTTTGGTACCTTGGAGTGTAGAGGCTCACTTGTGTTTCTGTCACTGAAATTGCAAATGAGAAGCAGCCTGGAACCGGCAGTAGCAGCAGGGTTTGTCGTTTATGCTGCGTTAGGGCCTCACTGGAGGCTGTGAGGGCTCTTCTCCATCGGGCCCCACACGAGTGCCCAAAGCACTCACAACCTGCAACGGGTCAATTCTGCCTTGTTAGTACGGCTCTGCAGATGCACAAAGGAGACAAGGGATTAATGATGCTTTTGCCAGTCCTGAGCACCCAAAAATCATGGATCAGTTCTTTCTGCCCTTCAAATGACGAGTGATTTAAAAATTACAATATGCTTTGGGTCCTTCTTAGCATACATAGGCAGTTGGGTTTTTATTTGCCTGCTCTCCTCCTCACCTCCATTTACTGTTACATTTCAAGCACTTTGTGCAATGACAGAGAGTAAAATATTACAAAAATGAAAATTGAGACATTCTCTTGACTCCAGGTGATGTGACTTCAAACAGAGTGATAAGCAGAGAAAGACTCAGAGCAGTAATAACTCCCTTGCCTGTGAGTATGGAAAGAGCCAGGAGTTGAATATCTCCAGTTACATTCTAGTGCAAGGCTCTGGATTCAATGCTCAAATCTCTCAGAGTGAAGAAAATTCAGAAAAATATCATTTTTCCCTGTCATTCTTTTTATCCCCTGGCTCAGCTCAACTCTAACTCGTATCATCAGGGTCTAACACACGACAGCAAAGTCTTGTCCCCGTGTTCAGAGCTGCCTGTCTCTCCAAAAGGAGACTGTTCCTCAGGATTTGGGATTCCTGGCTGTGAGCCAGGCACCGTGCTGGGCCAATTTTGGTAAAGCTGGAAGAACACCAGAGCTGGAGCTGGCTCTTCAGCTCATGCCTAAGATGCCTCTTCATTCCAGCTTCAGAACAAAGCAGGAAATAATAATTTCCTTCTGGTTTTTGATTAAGGATCCTTAATTCCACACGGCATATGGCTACATCAAAGAGCCTTTGCAGCTTTGGGTAAACAAACAACAGTCACAAAACCACTTCAGAAGTCGGAGCTTTGGAGCAGGCACAAGAAGGAGCCTCCTTTGCGGTGTGGCTGTTGCCTCCCCAGGGCTGTTAATGACTCCAGGCTCGTTAGCTGGAGCCCCAGCCCTGTCCATCAGGGCAGCCTCTCATTCCAGGCTACTTGGGTGCCCTTCAGTGTGGAACAGCAACAGCAGAATCATGGCAGGCTCGGACACACCCAGGGATGCTGGCACAGCACAGTCTGGCCACTCCTCCCTGGCCAAAATTGCTGTGACCAGGCTGGGTTTGACCGTGGATGGTCACAGTGGGAATCCCAGCATGGGTTGGGTTGGGAGGGACCTTAAAGCTCATCCAAAGGCAGGGACACCTCCCACTATCCCAGGGTGTTCCAAATCCCGTCCAACCTCCATCCCTTTCCATCCAGCACTGGGGCAGCTTCTCTGTGCCAGGGCCTCAGGGAACTTTTGGGAAGAAAGAACCCAGTGATCCTTCAGGAACAGAAGCCTCCATCCCAACACAGTCTCTGCTGGTTGGAATGGCCGCATCCTCCTCTTTGTCTCACATCTAACAAATTAGAATAAAGTTTCTCCCTGCCTGTTAATGTTTTCCAGTTCTTTAAAGATCTGACACATTTGAAGTTAAAAGCCCTACTGGGATGAAAGGCCCATTCCATCACAAGTGGTATCTACAGAAGACAAAAGCAACGAGGGAGGCTTTGGGGCTTCTTGCTAAAAGCCTAAACACGGAGTTTGCAAAGCACCGATCTGTCTGACTGTTGATGATTTATTTTGGTTCTTCACCAGAGAAATGGGCAAACCAACCAGAGCAGGGCCAGACACAGTGCCTGGGGGAGCAGGGATGGCTCCAGACATGAGGGATCAGCATGGGAACAGCCTGTCCACTCCAGCCCACAAGGCTCCAGCACAGCCATGGCTCTGAGGGGTCAAGCTCTTGGCTGCTGGAAAAAGGGCCAGCCTTGGAGCTTTGGCTTCACTGTGACCAATGCTTGTACAGCAACTCTGTTACACACCTGAGCCAAGCAACAATCTCATTTATTTTTTATACATCCACTTTGCTGCCTCTAACAGGAGTTCTGTTATGAAAAATGGCATTTAAAAAGCTGCTTGATAAATATTCAAAGTTTGAATTGTTCTAGCCCACAAAAAAAACTTAATTTGGGTATGAAAATTGCTGTGAATGTCTCTTGGGAGCTTCTGCTTTCCCTTCCCAGCCACACGTTGGCCTCCCAGCAGTTCGCATGGGGTGTCTGGAGCCAAGGCTCACTTGGAGCTGGGACAGTGAGTGCTCTCGGGGGCAGCAGCCAGGCCTGCAGCCTCTGCCCCACTGCTGCTGCTTTGGGTGCCAGGGACGGCTCCAGTGTGGCGCAGCTGGGCTCAGGCTGCTGGGGAGCAGCTCCACGGGGGCCACCCTGCCTCATCACAAGATTTACCGGGAGTGGAAAATGAGTGGGAAGCTTGGCATCTCCTCCAAGCCTGTCTCCTCTAATCCCTGTAAGAACATTTGCCATTGAAGGCTCCACTATCTCTTTCAAAAGCAGTTCCTTCAGGCCAACATGAAGCACAAATAGAACTCTATTGGCAAAATTCCATCCTAAATCAGCTGGGGCACGGCCAGCACCCCATGGCTCTGTGCCCTCTCTGAGCCACTCGTGCTCGTCATGGTGGCCGTTCCTTCCTCTGCCCAGGCCACCTTGGCCCAGGTGTAGTGGCCATTGACCTGAATGAGGATTCTCGGTGTGGCAGCACTGGCGGGTGCTCAGAATGCCACAGGTGTTGGAAACAATAGAACTTTTAAATTTGTATTTTGTCTCTCTAGTTAGGCTTGACTTGGCTTTGCCTCAGGGAAAGGAATTTTCTTTAGTGTTTTTAGGAGATGCAGCATCACTCTAGGGAGATGGGCTTAACACCCCAACAGACTGAGAGTAGCCCAGGGACACCCAGAATACAGTGTGAGCTCTTCTTGGTTCTAGCAATTGTTTCCCAGTTCTGTCCCTTGTTTTTCACCTCTAGTTTAGCTGAGTCATTCCCAGAATGCTCTCTGGTCAGCCCAAGTAGCAGAAGCGAGCAAGGACTTTACAAGGACAGCAAGGCCCTCACTTTGCAAAGCCTTTCTGCTCCGCAACATAAAACCACCAGAAATCTCCTTTCTTCCCTTTGCCTGTGCCACTGTAGAGCATCTCTGGCAGGGGATATTCTGGAGTCTGCATTGCATCACAGCCATGGGAAGCAAACACGGGTTTCCCCTGCTCCCGAGCTCCTCCTGTGATATCGAACTCCCCGTGTCACTGCTCACACTCGACGCTAAAGATGTTCTGATGGAGCCAGAGCCAAACGTGTTTCCTGAGCTGCCTGTGCTGAGAGGGAAGTGTGAGAAGCCGTGTGCTACAAGGAGAGGAAGAAGAGATCAAGAGAAAGGCAGGACCCCCGGGGAGAGCCTCCAAATTGATCGGCTTTTCAACAGAGGCCAATGGAGTGTCAGGGCCCCAGAGGCCTCTGTATCACAGCCTCTCGCTGCTGCTGCTGGTGGCAGAGCTCAGAGAGCAGCTGCTCTGCTTTGAAAGGCTCAGCTGGTGCCTGCAAAGCACTGAAATTGTAAGGGCTGCTCACTTAGAGGTGGTGATGGTGAGAGGAGACCTCGGTTTGCAGCTTCCTCCTGAGGGGCGGTGGAGGGACAGCTCCAATCTCTGCTCTCTGTGACAGGGACAGGACCCAGGGAATGGATGGAGCTGGGCCAGGGGGGCTTAGGGTGGAGATCAGGGAAAGGTTCTTCCCCCAGAGGGTGCTGGGCACTGCCCAGGCTCCCCAGGGAATGGGCACGGCCCCAAGGCTGCCAGAGCTCCAGGAGCTCCCAGGGATGCCCAGGCTGGGATTGTTGGGGTGTCTGTGCAGGGCTGGGATTTGGACTGATCCCTGTGGGTCCCTCCAGCTCAGGACATTCTGGGATTCTGTGATTTTCCCACTCACTGGTGCACAAACAGGAGCTGGGCACTTCCTGAGCTCTCTGCACAAAAGGAAGATTTTAACCTGTAAGCAATTGCCTTTCTGCTGTCTACCCAGACAATGGAATTCTGTGAAATGAGCGGGAAAGGAACATTCCTCAGTGCCTTGGAAAGGGGAGATCAGCCCAAACCCTGCTCTCTGGGCACCCTCAGCCACAGGCAGCCCCGGGTCAGTGCCCTGAGCAGTGGCTGCAGAGGCTGTCACTGCCTTTCCTGCTCCAACCACCCTGGTTTGTGCTCCAGGAGGGAAAAATCCTGTCCTGAGGGCGTTCATGTGTCTCTAAGCCTGAACACAACCCCAGTGTGACCAGAATTCACTGGCTGAGGACTCAGCATGGCCCATGCACGTCATAACCACAGGAACCCTGTGCTGTAGGATCAGTGTGTCCATCATCAAAGCCTCCAGTGTCCATGATGTAAAGGCTGCTAAAATAAAGGATAAACTGTGAAAAATTATTTTTATCCCATTACAGCAGCCCCTGAGCAGCTGTGTCACTTGCTTTTGTACATGGATTTAATATACGGTTAATTAGAGAATGCAACTACCCTGAAAATACCAGCTTCGAGCCATGCTCTCCTCCACTTTGAATCCTGCACTTGCAGGGAAGGACTCTGGGCTAAGGCACTCTCTAGAAAATTGTTACCTCCAGAACTTGTTTTTTCAGCCATTTAAGATTCCATGAATTCTTAATAAGCATTTAAGCGCGATAATAAAGGGTGTTTCTACACCATTTCAGAGAAAAAAAAAAAAAAAAAAAAAGATTGGGTTCTGCAAAACCGGTTGCCAGGAAATAGTTCAGGGCCTGGTTATTTTGTGGGCAAATAAATGATTGTCGAGATGAGCTGGAAAGAGCAATTTCAAAGCAAATAAGAGAAATATACAGCAGCTCATGTACAGTAACTGTAGCGTCAAAATTACAGCCATAAATAAGAGACAGAAGGAATGGCTGGGAGAGGCAGGTGGATGGAGCTGGGGGAGAGCTCTGCAAGTGGCATTTTCTGCTGCATAAGGAAGGCATTAAAGCTCCCGATGAGCTCCCCACCTCCACAGGCCGGCTCGGTGCTCCTGGGATTCCCGAAAGTGTGGGAATGGGTTTGGACAGATCCCCTGTCCAGCGGAAAATAGTGGCTCTGTCCTTGGTGCTGACCGAAGCGCTGTGGTGAGAAATCCCTGCTGGGGCGGGTGGGGAAGGAAACAGAGCCCCAGGGTTTTATTCATAAAGTGCAGCCTTGCCCTGGCTCTGGGGAGGGACCCCTGGTTTCCGTGGGATCTTTGCTTCCCGAGGCAGCTCCAGGGTCTGGGGGTTAACAGCCCCATGAAGTGGTTTTTAATCAGAGGAAAGCAAACACCACCACTGCTGTGTGCCCTCAAACTGCCTGGTGAGAGGCTGAGCGAGGGAGAAATGGCAGCTGGAAGCAGAGGGCAGGGACAGAGCCGGGAATCGCGGCTGCTGGGCACGGCAGATGGGCATCATTGAATCCTCTGGAGAAAACACGGGGGCTCTTTGCACAGATCACATCCCAGGACATCACCCCCTTCCTGGCACCCAAAATCACAGAAATAACTGACATCTCAGTATTTTCCTCTGTCTGGACAGTGGAGAGCAGTTCATATGGATATGAATCTCAGAGGGGAAAGGAGAAAATAATTCAACAAGAATCTTTTAGGGAACCTCAAGTGTAGAGGTTTTCCACACAGATTTTATCAAGGGAGCTTTAAAAAAATAAAAATAACCCAAAAAACCCAAAAGTCTTTCCCCCATTTTTGCCTGTCCCAGGAATCCCTTCCATCCCCCCTGGCTGCTCTGCCTCTGAACCAGGGGCTCAGCACCGCGCGTGCTGAGGGCCAGGCCTGCAAAAGCAATCGGGATTTCTTGAAGTGCCACACTCTGGGAAAACTGCTTGTGATTTCAAAAAGCTGGAGTGCCTGAGTGCAGGCAGCCAGTGCAAGAGGGAGGATTTTAAGAACAATTTCAACAAAACAGGGGCATTGTGAGAGAAACACGGTGAGGATGCTTTGCAGCCTCTCAACATTATCAGTTCTCAGGTGTTACGGGGAGAGTGCAGCTCTCAGAAACTTTGCTGTGCATCCACCACGGCCCCAGACACTGAGAGAAACCAGAGCCTAAATAGGCTCAAAACAATAAAATGAAGGGTTTCATTAGGGAGCAAGGAATAGGACTATAATTGAAGCATTTTATGGCACAGAAAGCCCTGGCACAGGGTGCCCAGAGCAGCTGTGGCTGCTCCTGGATCCATGGAAGTGTCCAAGGCCGGATTGGACCGGGCTTGGAGCAGCCTGGGACAGTGGAAGGTGCAGGGGGTGGAATGAGGTGATCTTAAAGGTCCCTTCCAACCCAAACCATTCAGGGATTCCATCATACATTGAATTTCAGTTTGGGAGGTGCAGAACTGACAACAGGGAAAACATTTGTAGAAGTCTGGACTTGATGTTCTCGGAGGTCTTCTCCAACCTTAATGAATTCTGTGATTCAGTTTTCACCGGGAGGGTGGTGTGGTTTCGGAACAGGTCAGCACTGAAGAAATAAATATCCACCCCTGGAGGGCTGCAGGATGCAGCTGAGTAAAGTCAACACTGATCTAACTCTGGCCAGATCCTCTCAGGAGATGTCACAGGAGCTCGTGCTTAAAATGGGCCTGAAACATCTTTTGTGTGTTTCCAGAAGGGCAGAAGGTCTCTCCCTCCGCTGAGGTGGCTGAATTTCTGTGTTGAGATGTCACCCCGGGAGCAGGGCCTGCACAGGTTTCGCTCCAGCTTTATTCTTTCCATTTGTCAGCCGCTTCTCACTTTTGTTCTTTTAACGGGAGAGCTGGGAACTGCCCGGCATAATCAGCGATCTTTAGCCTGTCATCAGCAAACAAGGGCTCTGAAATCCTTCCGAAGCCTCTTCTGAAAGCCGTGATTATGCACTGACCTCCTCATTTACTGCATGTGCCCTAATTCTTGGCAGTTTCTCCAGGTTTGTCAGGAAATCGATGATCATTTGCATCCAGAAACTCTTTCTCCCAGCAATGCCGGCAGCGGGGGCTGCCTGAGCTGTGTTTAGGGCTGGCCCTCGGTGTTTTTGCTGCCCAGATCCCACCGTGCTGCACCATCCTGGGCTGTTCAGCAGGAGTTTTCAGTGCTGTGGCAATTCCTAGCGCAGGTTTTAGGGGCTGCATTCTACAGAGCATGACCCCATGGAGTGCCACCCGCTCCTGCCTCCGATTTCTCTTCAAGCTGGCAAAGCTCCACTAACTCAGCCACGTGTGGGGAAAAAGTTTTTGCTTAATTCCTTGTTTTTTTTTCATTCTGTGGGTTAACCAGAAACTCTGCAACCACTCAGGCATTGGTTGTTCTGCAGCAGATTCAGATTCTGTGCAAACATTGGGTCCTGTTGGTTTGATGGTGCTGTTAAACTGCAAAAAGGGTTGTACCCCTCCCACTCCACTGAAATAGGGGAGAATGCCCTGGTTTTCCCCGGTCCATTCCACCCTTGGAACATGTTCCAGTTTCCCTGTGCTGCTGGCTACTTTATTAGCGTGTTATTAAGCAAACCATATTTCCCTCAGGATTGTCCAATATTCTGCAAGGGAAAAAGGAAAAGGTGCTGCCTGGGGCTGTGCTGTAGATAATCAGATAATAATGAAATTTGGAACAGGCCCCCACAAGCATCAAGTCCAACCCTTAACCCAGCAGTTCCACCTCAATTCCTGCCCCCTCCGGTGCCTTTGGAACTCGTGGTCTCTTTGTAGGGAAATTGGAAGAGGATGCATGTGCAGTGGGAGGAGGCAGCAATGCAAGCACCAGTGATCCTTAGCAAAACTGCCCCTTTCCCAGGGCTGGGCTCCAGCTGGAAGCTCCCCCAGCTCCGGCAGCTTCCCCAGAGGCTCCTGCTGGTTTGCCCTCTGTTGGAAGAACCACCAGGATTTGCTGGAAAAGGTCTTTCCTCTTCCTCCTCACCTGACAGCCACCAAAACCCCCTGATTATCCACAAGCAGGGAGAGCCTGCAGCTCCATGGCGTTACTCCACATGTTTATACTCCCAAGAAACTCTTGCACTCCCTACATGCCGCCATGTCCCCTGCTCTTGCCAGGAACACCACATTATCTTCCAGGAAATGTTTCACACCCGTGTCCAAACAAAGCAGAAAATCCCTGGTATGACAATGTACCACCAAAAAAAGCAGATTTTCCTGGGATTCTTCTCTTGTTCTTCCCTTGTCTGGGAGGAGAGGCACTGACAGCACACACAACTGGGAATAAAGCTGTATTTTTATGAAGCAAAGTGCCTTTGAGTTATTTTTAAGCATCACGGGTGTTCCACAGGTTGTCAGCAAGCCCCTGCATGTTGATTTCAAGCCTGGAGGGTGTTTGGTGGTTTTTGAAAGCAAATCATTGCTCACATTCCATTCTTTCACCCTTTTCCGGTGTCGCACCCCCAAGCCTTTTCCAGCTCAGAAAGAAGTTGCCAAGGTACCCTTGGGGAGCTCAGGTCCGCGGTCTCAAGCCCTCAGTTTGCTCTGCCATCATTGCTATTCCTCTCACCTGAACTCGGGATCAGGCTCATGAATTTGTTACCGCGCACCTCCAGGATTAGGGAGACCTGTGGGCTCCTTTTGAATTCCCCACTCCACTTCCCTATGTCTGCTGGATTAATGAAATGGACAGCGTTTCATGGATGAATTATCAGATCCAACAATCTGGGAGCAAAGAGGGAGTGAAAAAATAGCAGATGAGGCAGTGAGTGATCTCGGGCAAAGCAAATATTGAACCAATTTCCCCTTTATTACAGGCACAGGGTAACAAGTTAATAAGAGAAGAAGCAGAATGTGAGTAATGACCATCACACTGCTGGCATGAATTATATAAGAATATCAAATCTTAGATGCATTGCATACATTTTTCAACGTTATAATGAGCTGTACTGGAAAACATGGAAAAATGTCTTGAGGAATTTCATTATTAGGAGTCAGTGGCACTTCTGTCCCGCCTCTGTTCACTGGCTCATGCAGGACTTGTTCCCTCTCTTTCCTAAAGGTCAAGCTCACAGCTCCAGGAGTCACAGCCCTGATGAGTTTCAGGGGACCTTCCTGGATTTTGAGGGAGGCCCAGCACCTGGACATCCCTTCTGCCATCTGGGGCTGGAATCTGAGAGCTCAGGCCCCAGATTTGAGACACGGGTGAGGATTTCTGCAAAAGATGTTTGGGGTTTCACCTGGAAGAGGGTAAAGAGCCCTGTTTTACTGCACTGTTTTACTGCACAGTCCTGGAGAGCACAGGTTGATGCATTTTCATTACAACCCTTGCTCTGAATTTAAGGCAGAGAGGAAGATGAGTTCGGTATCAATTGAATTCTCCTCTGTTTCTAAGCGCTCCAGGCGCTGATGAGGCTTAATTATCTCCTGAACAATTTTAGTTAAAAAAAAATGAAGACAACTAAACCTAATAAAATATTAATAGCAGGTTTTTCCTCACAGGCTAGGGCTGCCCTTTTGCTGCCACCAGCTAATGTCTCAATGTTGAAATACCAGGTGAGCCTCATCCCCTTGAAGCCGAGTGCTGCTGGAGCTGCCCCGTGGGCAATGCCAGCCCGCATGGAGCAGCGAGCAGGGACTCCTGCGAGCCCTTCATTATGAGATCTCCCACCGGCAAAAATCTGTCTGAAACCTCCCTGACATGTTCTGAAACACACTCCACTTTCATGAGACGCTGCAACTTTGATCTGTTTGTGTCCGGAATGCCCACGGTGAATTCCATCCCTTTCCCATCTCCTCTCTCCCATGTGCCCCCCTCTTACCCCGCTGAGAGCAGCACTGGCAGCTCCAACCACTCGAAAATCAGGGTTCAGGTCTGAAAAATATGAGCAGAGTGGTTGGGAAATCATGGTGCTTCTAAAAATAGGCCCGGTGGGGTTGTTGAGTTTGCCGTGTGAGGCCCAGCAGGGTGAGGGTGATGAAGCTGATGAAGGTGATGAAGGTGATGAAGGGGACTCATGGGCGCTCATTTACATGGAGAGGCACAAAGCCCAGCTTTAATCACAATCACCTCCTCGGCTGCACTTGGCTTTTCTGAGCAGTTCTGCATCTTGGCAGGGCCATGGAACTCCTAGTGACAGAATTACACCTGGGTGAGGCATGGCCCAGCCCAGGACGGCTCCTGAGCCCTGTGGGTCCTCCTGAGTAGCTGCCTGAGCTCTGAGCTCTCCCCAGCTCTGAGCAGTGTCTGGAAAGCCTCAAAAGCCTGGAAAGCCAGGAGCAGCAGAGCCAGAGGTGGCTCCTGACTGGAATTTCCAGAGAGGCTGTGCGCTCTGGTCCATATCGGGTCAATCCAGGTCCCTGGGGGATATTGTTGCTGCTCTGAGAAAGGTGGTAGAGCAATGGAGCTGGGGAAGGGCTGGAGCCCCAGGAGCGGCTGAGGGAGCTGGGAAAGGGCTCAGCCTGGAGCAGAGGAGGCTCAGGGGGAACCTTGTGGCTCTGCACAGCTCCTGACAGGAGGGGGCAGCCGGGGGGGTTGGGCTCTGCTCCCAGGGAACAGGGACAGGAGGGGAGGGAACGGCCTCAGGCTGGGCCAGGGGAGGCTCAGGTTGGACATCACAAGGGATTTCTTCACAGAAAGGGTGGGCAGGCACTGGCAGGGGCTGCCCAGGGAGGTTTGGAGTGCCCACCCCTGGAGGTGTCCAAGGAATGACAGATGTGGCACTGAGTGCCCTGGGCTGGGGACAGGCAGGGCAGAAGGCCCAGGCTGGACTGGATGATTCTGGAGGATCTGAGGGGTTTCTCTCGCACAGAGCTCCCTGTGTGCAGCTCCTGAGGCCGAGAAGGTGCCTCAGCCTCATGGGGCTTGTCCTGGTGCTGGCTGGGGGATGTCCCGGGGGCTGGGCAGTGGGAGCAGAGCTGATGGGATAAGGACAAGCCCAGCTCGCATCAGATGAGCACATTGTCACCAGAGAAGTGCCAATCCCATCTCCCAGCAGGGAGCATGGAATGGTTCATGATTCTATGGAAAGTTGGGCCCAAGAGCACAGGGAGACCCAGGGCTGGCAGTGCCAGGCTCTGCTTGGCCCTCAGGGCTGGGGCTGCAGCCAGGGCAGGGCCCAAAGCTGACAGAGTCAGGGAAATGCCTCCAGTGATTCTGTCACCACGTGCAGAGAGTTCTGGCACAGGAAAAGAACATTGCACAACTCACCCACAAACAACCCCTTTTTGTGCTCCAAAACCTCCAGCAGTGGCTGAGAACAAACCTTGGATGCCCTCAGGGGCAGGACATTAAACACAGAGGTCAGGAGCAAGTGGCAGCAGGGCTGCTGGGACTTTTCTCTTATCTCTGTCACAGAAACTGTGGGAAAAACAAAAACCCTCCAGCAACACTTGTAATGTTAGAGAGTCAAGGCCCACAGCTCCCACTCAGCATTCTCCGGGATCCAAGGCTCTGTTCCCTGGGATCCTGGGAGCTGCAAAGCCCGTCCCTGATCATCACTCTGCCCACATTGTCCTCATGGCTTGGTAAGTGAATGATGGAGGAGGCACCACCCTGGGAAGAGCTGACCTTGTCCTTAACCTCAGCACATTCTTCAATTAATGCCCACAAGACAAATTAATTCTATTAATCCGCAGAGGCCTCTAAGCAGATGAGCTGGGATTTCTGCCTTTCTCCCTAAACCCACTCCTCCATTCCCCTCCCTAATGAACCTTTGCTTGCAATCAATACTTAAATGTTTGGCACTGTTTGAAAGCAAAAATAAGCAGAGTTGTGCTTGCAGCGTGGCTGCCTCCTAAACCCCGCTGTGAAGGAGAAGAGATTCTGAAAGCTGAGATATATTTCATTTTTCTGTCCCCAATTTTTTTTTTTTTTTCTCCACTACAGCTTTTCCTCACGGGGTTGATGCTGCAAAAGCCAACCTCGGCAGGAGGAAGAGTCACGTCCACAGCAGCTTCAATTTGTTCACTCTGCCTGCACTTTGAGCAACAGGCTCTGCTGGATGTGAGTGAGAATGGAAAGGGCGCTTCTGTAAAGGTTTTGGGGTGGAAAAGGCCAGAATCCATGTTTTGGGGATCTCCAGGGAGTTTCTGGGATGTCCTGTAATCCCAAGTCATTGCAGAAGAACCTCTGAGCACAGCTCTGTGGGTGTGGAGCTTCTCTGGAGCACGTGGAGGTATTTTGGGATCTTGTCCAAAAGATCCCAAATTCCCAGGAGAGGAGGTTGTGCTGGAGGGTCCTGGAGGGGGCCAAGCTGGAGGTGAAAAACTTCCAGTGCACGAGGGAAAGACCTCGGGGGTGAGAAAGGGGCTACAGGAACTTGTAATGGTGCCAACAGCAGCCAGCCCTGGGCTGCCTCCTGGCACCTTCCTGGCTCCCAAACCATCCTGGGGCCTTCCCAGAGCCTTCCACAGGTGCAGCCCCCTCTGGGAATGCTGCTTCCCTCTGGCTTGTGCTGGCACCTGAGCAGGGTCAGGAGTGCAGGCAGCAGGAACAGCTTTGGGAACAGAATGAATGGCTTTGGGCGCTGGGTCAGAGTTGGACCCTCAGAAAACACCAGAGGGATCTCAAACTTCACCTGGAGCCCTCTGAGCACTGCTTTGTAGCCAAGCAAGGTGATTTGGCTCCTCAATCATCCTTCAGAGAGTTGGTCCTTGGGATGAGGGGATGCTTGGACATGGATGTCCAGCTGAGACCTCCTGGGCTGCATTCCCAGTGCAGCTGCAGTGATCCAGGGACTGCTTTAAGGAGTTCTCCAAAATCTTGCCCTGACTGGCATCACCAGTGACACTGAGCCCTTGTCCCCTTTGCAGCCTCAGTCTCTTGGGGTTTATTTTATTTTTTTTTTTTTTAATATTTTTTTTTAATTATTTTTTTTTTTATTTCATTGGTTAGACTGCTGTGAGTACTGTCAGTATGTAGGACATGGCAGCGGTAATGAGGGAGAGCATTTCTTATGGCATAATAACCATAATTAAGGACGGGATTTTTCAAAAGCAATCAGGGAAGTCAATGAGAGTCAATAAGAAGTGGGTGCCTCATTTCCTCGAGGTGCTTTTGCAAATCCTGCCCTGAAACATTGATATTTCATGTGGACACATCTAAGTCTGTGTGGGAGAAGCCTCAAATCCTTTTTGAGAAGTGCTATGCATATTGTAATTGGAACAGATTAATATGAATCTCTGTGGCAGCTTAACCTTTTATTCTCCTTATTTCAAAAAACACTGGGAATTTCAGTCACAAGCAGCTGTACCCTGCAGTTAATGAGGGGCCAAATCCAGACGTGTCCCTGGCACAGCTGCCCTGACTGGGGCACAACAATCCTGCTCCAGCCCAGCCCGGGATCAGAGGCTAAGGATGACAAGCAACCAGAATCACATTATCAAGCTGCAAATGTATGCAGGGAAGAGTGTGTGATCCAGTGCTCAGCATCCTTAATGTCTCTGCAGGCAGCCAGCAGCCAGCCTGCAAGCAGGGCACATTTCCAGCGTTGGAGCAGCCTCACCTGGGGAGGCAGGAGCTTCTCCACAGTGAAAGGAATGAGCAGGGAGCGTCCTCACAAACAAACTGTGAGGCTGCTGGGAACGTAAGGCCCATACTGAGAAGCAATGGGAAGATTTCCGTAGGAATTCCGCTGATTGACTTGCCCCAGACTGTGTTAATAAACTGTAAGAACAGGGACACAAGAAAATGAAGAAAGGGGGATGAACGTGAGCAGGGGCTCTGCATTGGGCAATTCGGGGAGTCTGTGCCTCTCGAGTGCCTCAGCCAATGGGGAAAGAGAGAGGGAACTGCGGCCGGGAAACTGGGATAAAAAGCAGCTGCCTCCTCTATCAGTGTGAGAGACCCCATGGGAAATGGCCATGGCCTCTGCCTTTATTGGAATAAAGCTCCAGGACTCCTGTTTCCTTTTTGGACATCAGCCTCTGGTGGTTGTGGATTCATTTTCCTGGCAGCTGAGCACCCCCTGAGGCACGGGAACACTGATCCACCTCAGAGCTGAACCCGCTGCTGACCCTGCTCTGGCTCAGCTTTGCCCCTTTCCTTGCCTGGGCTTCCCTGCACAGCCAAGCTCCCAAAACCCCTCTGTGTCCAGAGCCCCTCTGGGTTAACCCTGCCGAGTGCAGCTCCCCTCTCCTGCCGAACCTTCCTCTCCCCGTGTGCCACCGAATTCCCCACAGCTCCCCTGACCCCTCACAGGTCCATCTCTCTATTCCCCCTCCTCCAGGTGTGTTCTTCCAGGCATCCCAAACACTCTGAGCTGCCTCTGGTGCAACCTCTGCACCAGGCGCCTGCTGCCCCAGCCCCAGGTTAAAGCCCCGTGGGGACAGGCGGGTCCTGGGGAACACCACCCATGGATTTCACTCCTGCAGCACAGCCCAGACCTGACAGGACACCTGCAGGAGAAAAAGGCTCCAGCAGCACCTACTGAGAAGAAAAATAAAGGGTTAAAAAGCACGTCCTGGAGTGTGCAGGGGCAGAGACTGAATGTGTGGGTGACCCCCCTGCACACACCATGAGGGGCAGCAGAGTCAGGTGTGACCTGAGCTGAGTCCCAGCAATCCTGCAGGAAAAATGAGCCAGATCCTGCCTCTGCTCCTGCACCAGCCTGAGCTCTGGGTCATGATATACCCCAGCTCGAGGGAGAACAGAGCTGGGCCCGGAGCTTCAGTTCTGCCTCCTTCTGTTTCTGTCATTTTTTGAAATATTTGCGGGCTGTGAGAACGGCTCCCATTAAGTGTATCGCTGGCTTTTCCTCTTGGTATTTATGATTTAATAATTCCTCAATCTGTCACAATCAGTATTGAAAGAGCATGGCTGGGTATAATGGAATAATTTGAAAGGGAATGCTGGAGTGCAGGAACAGCCTGAGCTCTTTTCAGCAGATGCAAAAGTGAATAATATTTAGGGAGGTGTTTATAAATCAGTACACCCTTTAATTAAGCAAAACATTTTGCTAGGAAAGAATCAATTAGCAATTCATGGCACAAGGCCTGGCCTATTATCAAAGAGCTTGTACACGATAAAGCACAATTGCTTGTGTGTCTTTCCAGCTAATTATCAGTAACTTGTTGTAGTTGTCTTTCAAAGCTCCCCGTGAAGAGCGGAGATAAAGATCTACACGGGCGGGGGGGGCTGTGGTTTCCCTCCGATCTCTTTGGTGTTTGCTCGAATTTCCAGGGGTGGGAAGGAGCCCGTGGACAGTGAGAAGTCCTGGTGTGGAGGGGTAGGGGATGCAAGGTCGCTCCAGGCCAGCAGCAGAAAGATGAGATGGGGCTCATCTCAGAACTCCACACGTTCACTTTAAGGTCTCATTTTCCCATTTGTACAGCCAGGACAGCAGCACTGCTGAGGGGAGCAGCTGAGGCTGAGGTGTTTGCTGCTGGAGATGAGGCAGGACACACCATGGTCCCTGCTGTGACTCAGAGAGCAGTGATTGAGCTCCTGGGGGCTCTCAGTGTGGGGCCCCAGTCTGCAGAGCCCAAAGCACAGCCGGGGCTCCCTCTGCGGTGAAGGAAAGGGGAAAGCTGCCTGCTCAGCAGAAATCCACAGAAATGGCCAAGGGGCCTCAGACCCCGTCTGGGAGCAGGGAACGTTGCAGCAAAACCTACACATCTCTGTGTCCCTTGGGCACGAGCCAGCTCGAGAGCTTAAACACACCATGCTGGCACAAGTGACAGGATTATGAGCAGTTTCAGTCTGATGCAGATGGTCTCCCCATTTGCTTCCTTGTTTAAACAGCAATTTGGCAGGTTTGTCATTCATAAAGCTTTTATAGCACTCCCTCTGCCTCTCCCTGGCGGCGCACGGAGCTGCCGGGATGGTGGAGGCTGCCTGGAGCTTCAGTCTTGCATGAGGTTGTGTTGGTGTTGTCTCCTTCGGTCAGAGGAGCCTTGGGAATTCCGCTCTGTGGATCAGATTCCCTCTTGGAAATTCACTCGGTGTCACAACCACCCCGGGCGGCTGCAGCAGGGAAAGGAGAGCCTGGAGGTGTGCCAGGGGCTGGGGGAAAGCCAGGGACTGCTTTGGGATCCAAGGGGGACATGGGCAGAGGCAGGGCCAGGAGGCTGCTCTGCCAGGGGTGACTGAGCCAAGGGAAAGCACTGCTGGGAAGTGTCAGCATTTGTGGGGATCTGGATCTGGATCTGGATCTGGATCATCTCTCCAGGGTGCTGGGAGAGCTGCGTGTGTCCAGCCTGGAGAAAAGAAGCTTCAAGGAGCCCTTCCAGGGCCTAAAGGGGCTCCAGAAGAGCTGGAGAAGGACTTCAGACAAGGGATGGAGGGACAGGACACAGAGAATGGCTTCCCCCAGCCAGAGGGCAGGGATAGATGGGATATTGCGAAGGAATTGTTCCGTGGGAGGGTGGGGAGGCCCTGGCACAGGGTGCCCAGAGCAGCTGTGGCTGCCCCTGGATCCCTGGCAGTGCCCAAGGCCAGGTTGGACAGGGCTTGGAGCAGCCTGGGACAGTGGAAGGTTTGGGGTTGGAATGAGATGATTTTTAAGGTCCTTTCCAACCTTTCCATTCTGGAATTCTGTGATCTGGAGAGAGGCTGAGCAAACAGATCTGGGTGTGACATGGTCGAGCTTCAAGTCCCTTGGATAAAGCACCGTTTAATGAACCAGGCAGATGGACTGGAGGAGTAGAAAGGGCTTTGTTTGCCCACAAGAAGTGTCCAAGCAAAGCACAATGGAAGTTTAATCAATTAACAGCTTCCCTGTGGTTTTGCTGAGCGTAAAATAACGAGGGATCAAGGCTTGCATTGGCATGAGCTGCTCACATCTTAAGACAAGTAAATATTTAGCCAATAATTCTGATTATTTTTTTTTTTTTTTTGGCAACAAAAGGCATCTTTGTTTTTCATCTGTTTACTTGCGGTTTAATTGTGGCTAAGACACAGCAGGGAATGGGATGGGAACTCCACCTGCTCTCTAATGGGATATCCAGTGTCTTTGCAGGAGCTGAGGAGAGAGCTGGGGGTGCTCTCAGGTTCCTGGGCAGTGATTAATTAGTGTGTAATTATCACCTCTGGAGCTCCCTGTGCTCATGCACACTCATGCTCCTCGCTGGTGTGAGCAGGGCCTGCTGCCACGGGCAGGTTTAGGGACAAGGACCCCTCGTTCCGCCCTCAGTCCCCTCGGAGGGAGCCTGCCCTGTTCCACTCTAGATCAGGGCTATCTGCAGGCTCCACTCTCTGATAAACGTGGGAAATATCAACCCCTTTCCTCTCTGAATGTATGGATTTGAAAAGATTCTTTCATGGGACTTGCAAGAGAGATGTGAAATCAAAGAAGCAGGGAGGAGGAAAGCTGGAGGTCACAAAATGCGGGACAGGAACCCACAGACCTCAGGGAACTCATAGAACTCTTGTGATTCTCACAGCCTGTTGTGAGACATGAAACAGGCCAGCCATGAGAGGGGTAGGAGGCCTGAGAGCCCCCAGGTGATGAGGGCTGAGTTCACCGAGCGAGGATGTTGGAAATTGATCCAGGTTTTCATGGCAGGGTGACTTGAGCGAAGCTTTGCCTCTAGACTCCTGTTTGGGAAGGGCCCTGGGCAGGCTTTGCGAGGAGATAAAAACTGCTGGGAGTGGCCAAGGGTTCCCCTGGTGTCCTGATGGCTCCAGCCATGGCCACCACCAGCGCAAGGATGTGAGGACAAGGGTGGCACACGCTGTAGTCCCAACCATTCCATGGCTGAGCTGGAGGTGGGAAAGCTCCTGGGCCAGGTGGGCACGAGGGAGAGGCGATTCCCTTCCAAGCAGCCTGAGGGCTGGGACAAGGTGTTTGCCATGTCCTGGTTTGGGGTACAGCTCTGAGGGGTGGGCACAGCCCTACAGAGTCACTGCTTGGAGCTCAGGAGCAGCAGCTCTGCCCTGGGTGCTTTCTGCTCTGAGAGGATAAAAAGAATTGGGAAAGCAACTGTCAGGAAATGAATCCACAACCACCAGAGGCTGATGTCCAAAAAGGAGACAGAGGAGTCCTGGAACTTTATTCCAATAAAGGGAGAGGCCATGGCCATTTCCCATGGGGTCTCTCACACTGATAGAGGACGCAGCCTCTTTTTATCCCAATTTCCCGGCCGCAGTTCCCTCTCTCTTTCCCCATTGGCTGAGGCACTCGGGAGGTACAGACTCCCTGAATTTCCTAATGCAGACCCCCTGCCCATGTACATCCCCCCGCTTCTGTTTTCTTTGTGGCTCTGTTCTTTTTCTCTAAGTCCAGGGATTTGGCAGGGCCTTGGGTGAGTCCCAGTCTGTGTCAATTCATGGAATTCCCATGGAATTGATAGTTCCTCCCATTGCTCCTTTCACCTCTCAGTATCTGCCCTTATCCACCAGCAGCCCCACAGTTTGTTTGGAAAGACATCTCCCTCTCGTTCCTCTCACAACTTTCCCCCCCAGCGTACAAAGCTGCTCCTGACTTCCTGTCGAGGCTCTGGGCTGCTGCTGCCACACAAATCCTGCCTTTCCCTGCTCTGTGTGCAGCTCGCAGGGAATGCCCCATCAGGAGCATGAATTGTGCCATTTCTGCAATCCCACCGTCTGCTCACATTGCACAGCCTCTCGCTCCCATGCAGCTCCTGTTACTGGTGCCATGTGCCCTTCCCAGGGAGGCTGCTCAGGAGTGGTGGCTTTGGAAAGCAGTGACAGCATTTGGGATATAAAAGGGGACAAGAGGTGATGCAGGAGTCTTCAAGGATTTCAGTGGAGACAAGGTTGAAAGCACCACTCGCCTCCATTATTGGGAAAACAGCCCCAGAATTCAGACCTGGTCTGGGCACTTTCAATTTATTTATTTATTTTTTTATCATGCTATTTCTTCTCTGTCATTTACTCTAAAGGCAAATTTAGTTATGAGGCAGAGCTGGTCAGGATCTCTCTGTTTGTCTCTATTTCATGTTTGATTTTCTTCCAAATAAGAGGAATCAATTTCATTTTTGAAAGTATCATAGGAAAGTCGTGCACACACCAGCTCTGCAAGGAAAGCTGCTACAAACACCTTGGTTGTACTCCTTGATTGAAGGTACAAATAGGGAGCTGATAGGGAACCCTGGAATGGAAAATATCCTCACTTCCATGCATTTCTGGTCAAATTTCCCGTTAGAACTTGGTTTGGGATATTGCCTTGTGTTGGTGGTGTTGAACAAGTGTGGGCATTAGAATGTGTTTTTGCAAGTGCTTTAAGGCACAAAGGAAAAAAATAATCTTAAACATCAGTGGATTGGATGATTGGATTATTGATTGGATTATTGAGCCCAAAGTGGCTGAGAACACACAGCCCCTTTGGGTGGAGCTCACCCACAAGAGTCAGGCAGGAGATGGTTTGGTTCTTTGCTGCGGTCTCAGCATCACGGCCCCCGTTTTAGAGGGGAAAAGGATTGAGTGGTGCCTGTAGATCCCTCCACCTCTGCAAGGTTCTAAAAAATGCTGGGCTCCAGCTGTTCAGGTGGTTGTCAGTACCTGCGGGAATGGCTGAGCTGGGCAGGTGAAGACTTCCTGAAAATAAACACTAAAAAAAAAGTGGTTCCAAAGGTTTGTGGCAGCTGGAAAACCACGGTGTTGATCTTACAGTGCTTTTCTATTTGAATCTTCTAATTGTGAATTGTAAAGGCGAGTCTGGAAAAGCAATGATCCTTGGCTGGGGCAGGTGAGGAGATGGGAAGGAATTCCTTGGGATAATGTGGAGGGAAGAAGGCGCAGGCTGCTGAGGGGGAGCAGAGGGAGCATGAGACAAAGGCTGGACACCGTTCCAACCTCGCTGCATTTTCTCTACAACCATGACAGCCACGAGCTCATCACTGCTGAGTGGGATCTGAGATGCAAGCAGGGAGAAAATACAAAAAGTAAATGAAAAAAAGGCGTAGAAAAGCACGGCCAAGAGCTGAGGACTCTGAAAATCACCAAGGAATGGGAACAAAGCAAATACATCCAGGATGAGGGAGGGGAAGCGTCTCCAGAGCTCCTCAGGAGAGCCAGGTTCCCGCTCCAGCACTGGAACACCTGGGTGTTGTCAGTGCTCGTCCCACGGCAGGGACAACGGCTGGGAAAAGAGAGCAGGGATTTTGTCCTATTGGAATTCAGTTTCTTTGCATTGCCATGGCAATGCAGGCAAGATTTGATCACTGGCTGAGACACTTCAGTAGATATTAATACAGCTTCTGCCAAGGAGAGGGCTGAGTGACAGCTCTGCTTGCGAGGGTGATTTGAACCTTCTGCTTTTTGGGCTGGATCAGAAGCCATGCACCCAGAGAAAGTGGAAGGGGGGAGAAAAAACGGGATCTTACTTAGGGCAGCTTATGAGAAACGCCTGAAGTTGAGAGAATACATTTAATTCCTACTAAATTGGCATCAACATCTTTGGCTGACTGCGAGGCAAGAAAGTGCAAACTCCCTTGAGGCAGCAAGTTCTAAAATAACCTTCTACTGCAGCACTGTGCTGTCAGAAGTTCTAACTCGTGTTTCTACTGCTCTGTCTCCTGAACGTCTCCTTGCTCACGGAGCTGCTATTTTATCCCTTATTTGTATAAGGTGTGACATAATAAGAACACCAGACTCGTGTCTGAGACCCCTCAGGTCAGGAGAAGCACTCACAGCCCCAGTCTGTGCTTCTAATGGAATTAATTTTCCCTATTCCTACTCTTTCATAACTGTGAGGATGTTAATTATGTCCCTAATGAATGTTTGAAGCCCAAGCAGAGGATGCCCAGCAGCAGCCAGGGGAGGGTGGCAGGAAATCAGGTGAGACGAGCACAATGCTCAAAAGTGAAGGGGCCCAAGCCTGCTCTGTGCCTGCCCAAACTCAGCTCCAGCTGCCTCCTACAGGCCCTGGTGGCCACCACGAGCAGGCAAGGGGCTCAAATGTCCTCACCATCCCAGCTGGAGCTGAGGAAAGCTCCCACCATGACAGGATTTCATTGCTCTGGTTGTTACTCTGGAATAGTTAAAGCTGGCTCGAGCACTGGAGGTAAAACTCCTCTGAGGGTGAAATAACAGCTCCTGAAAGGTCTGGAAAGGTCCAGAACAGGCTGGGTGCAGCAGTGCAGGTCGATAACAGAGTGGGATACAACATCCATCCCCACAGAGCGTTCCCTTGGGGCAGGAGAGCCCAGAGCTGCGGCAGAGCTGCTGCCAGGGGGCTCTAAATGCTGGGAATGGGAGCCATCGGAAGGAGCTCCCTGCTCCCTGTCAGATCCCATCGCTCACCACCCCAGCTCCTGCTGACACTTTGGCTTCTCCAGGCAGGGCCCTCACGAGGAGCACGCCGGGTGTGCAGCCCCCGTGTCTCAGCTGGAGCAAAGCCACAGCCCCCGGCTCCGAGCTGTGACAGCGCCTGAGAGGCAGAGGGACATCCCTCCCACTCGGATCCATGGCCCTGGCAGCTCAGGGAGCCTTGGGACACCGGGGATCCTTGCACTGCAGGCTCCTGGGTGCTCCTGCAAAAGTACATTTTGTTCTCCAGAATGTTCTTTTTCGCCACTTAGCGCTTTATCCCAACAGGAAATGTTCTGTAAGGCCACCGGCCTAATTAAAAAGTTCTCATGTCGAGGCTGCTCTGAAATCTGTGCATTTAGAGCTCACTGCACATGCAGAACAGAAAAGTCTGCATATGGATATCTGCAAGCATCTCCCTATTTTTGGCTGAGTGAGCATATTTTCTGGGATCACATTCTGATCTCTGACTAATTAGTGTGCAGGATTAATATTTTTCAAGGGAGTTTAGCTGTGAAAAAACACAAGTTTGGCTGCATGTTCAGTCTGCAGGTGTGCTCCCGGCACTGCCATGGACTGAGCAGGGGGAAAAAAAAGGTCTTTGTCCATTTGCATCAGTGGTTTTTGGTTTACCAGCACAAGTGAGACAGGTGGTTGAATTTAGATTTTGTGAATGCTTGTGCATAGCCAAATCCCTTGGAAAATCTAGGTCAAACTCTGCAGACAACATTTGGGCTGACTTCTGTTTCCACACACTCCGCTCTGCAAGAAATTGATTCTGAGCACATCAGAGAAGCGACGTGGCAACAGAAAGTTCTGCTGAAGCAAAATGGGTTTGAATCCCCCAGTCTCCCCAAAACACAGGGACTGAGGCTGCCTTAAATCTGCCCATTTTGTTCAAATCCATTGGGATGGAATCCAGCAGTGCCAGCCCTGTGCTCGCAGCCACAGCCCTGCAATCTGACACACGTCCTGCTGCCTCCCTTGGAGCCCAGACTGGATGTTGGGCTTGCCTGGGGATTGATCCAGTGCCTTATTCCTTCAATTCCAACTTGTCCTGCCCTTCATTGTCTAGAAAGCCTCTCAGATTTGCTTGGTGGGAGAACAAACAGAGCTGACGGAACTGAAGCATCGCCTTGTGCTCAAGCACAAACTGAGTCTTTGTCAAAGCTCAGCCTGAACCATTTTGGTGGGGAAAAAGCCCCCAGAACTTTCTATTTTCTTAAATGCCCGTCACACTTTGGGGCCTTAAAATGACTCCTCAAGGACTGAATTTTGCTGAGCCCATCCCACAGCTCAGTATCACCCCTGCCACTTGTGAAGCAGCTTGGCTGATGAACATCCAGCAGCAGTTGTTCAGACAGGGAGATGCTCACAGAGAGCCCTGGCTCAGGGCACGTGGGTGGTGTCTGGAGGAGAAACAAGGCTCTCTCCACTTGCTGTTTGTGTGCCAGCTGAGCCCTGAGCTCAGGTATTCATGAAGGATTGGATATTGGACTCGTGTTTTGTGAAATCTGGTTTATTCCTTCCCAGTGGGATCCAGCCAGGAGCAATGTGAGGTCTGCATGCAGCCACAGAGCTGGGACATCCCTGGGATCAGAGGGATCCAGTGGGATGGCTCTCAGGATGGATGTGCTGCCAGGGATGGACACAGCACCTGGAAAGCACAGGTGGAAGACAAGGAGAGGCAGGGACAGCATTACCAGAGCTCTGGGATGGGATCCTGGGGCCTCCAGACTCAAGCCACAAAGGTTTGGAATGCTGAGGAAGAAGGGAGAAATCCCTGAAATCTCGCTGAAATTCCCAGGTGGATTTCCCAAGGGTCACACCATCCTGCCTGTACAACATCCATTGCTCCCATCCAAAAGTCCCCCTCCACAGCCACTCTGGGTCACCTCAGAGAGCCCAAGGAAAGAGCGTGGAGGTGCCAAACCCAATATTTACTTCAAGGCCGGTCCTTCCCTTCTCCCAGCCCCAGATCCAGCCACAGGATTTGCAGGGAGAACTCTCAGACCTCTGGCTCCAAGTCTGTCACTCCTGCAATAACCCCTACACTGGCAATAAATCAGGCAGCAAGCAAACGTGATAGCAAGCAAATAGCTCCTGCCAAGTCATTTGAAACTGCAATTGCCGGGGCTTTGCTGGGAACATCCTGATGTACATATTTGGCCCATTAGGAAAACAACTTCATTTTCAGCCCCAGTTTCTGTAATGGAGCAATTCCCTGCTCCAGTGCAGATCTCTCCAGATAGCCGGACTGAAGAGCACACGGAGCTTGGCTCAGGTGCAGGTGTAAACAGGCTGGCAGTGCACAAGAGGCCATTTCTCAGCAGCCCGGCGAGGCAGTGCAGCCCCCTCTGAAGTGGAGGCAGCAGCAGCAGCAGCAGCAGCAGCCCTGAGCTCCTGCAGTGTGGGTCCAGGTTTGTGGGAAAGCAGAGGCAGCCTGGGCAGGCAGGGACGGGGCAGAGGGATGCAGATCTCACTCACACACACACACACACACACACACAGAGCCAGGGGTGCTCAGCTCCAGGCAGCTCCTCCCAGTGCTCACCAGGATTCTGTGCTGGAGCAATCTCCAGAAGGGTTTCATGGCTGCCTTTAGCTGGCACAGCCCCAGCACGGACACAGCTCCGTGGATAACGCTCCAGGCAGGGTCTGGGGGACCATGGATGCACCAGTCCCAGCAAACAAGCTCCTCTGGATGTGAATTTTCTGGGAGAGGCAGGGATGAGCTGTGCCCACCCTCATTCCTCTTCACAGCATCTGCAAGAGTTGTCCTCCTCCAGCTCTGGGGGCCAAACCCTGACCTGGAGCTGTGGGATGGCCCCTGTGAGGGGCTGCAGGCCTGGACTGGGTGAACCACAGAATCCTGGAATGGTTTGGATTGGAGGGACCTGAAAGCTCAACAAGTTCCACCCATACCATGGCAGGGACACCTCCCACTGTCCCAGGCTGCTCCAAGCCCTGTCCAACCTGGCCTTGGACACTGCCAGGGATCCAGGGGCAGCCACAGCTGCTCTGGGCACCCTGTGCCAGGGCCTCCCCACCCTCACAGGGAAGGATTCCTTCCCAATATCCCATCCATCCCTGCCCTCCTTCACCCTGAGGCCTTTCCCTCTTGTCCATTCCCTCCATGCCCTTGTGACAAGTCCAAGGTGTCAATGCAGCCCCTGGAGAGACCCCGGCACCACAGAGCCCAGGATCCTCCCTGCACAACCACCCACTCGTGAGAGTAACATGGAAGTAAAAATAGGAACAACACGAAAAATTTCTGAGGCAAGACTGAACTTAAAGGCAAGAATTGAGAGTGTGAAATATCCCAAAATTGATCCCAGGCACAGCCCCTGGGGCTGGGAGCCCCCTCAGTGAAATGCAGTCGCTCCCCTTCCCTTCCAGCCTCTCCAGCGTGGCCTTGGGAGATGCTGCTTAACATTTTTCAATCCTAGGACAACACAAAGAATCATTTGGTTGAAAAATGGCCTTTAGTAGAACATGAAAGATTTTATGAAAAACTATTGGCTTTTTAGAAGTGTTTCCCCCAGTTTTGATTTTTTTTTGGTGACATCCTCGATCCGTCTTTTTTACTGCAGCCTGCAATGTAAACCAGCCTTAGCTTTCTCTTCTGGAATTATTCTGTGTTAAGATACTTTTTCAATCAACAAAACTATCAAAATAATTCACATACAGACAATCTGCTGTGGGGAGGAAGCAGCAGTTTGCATTTTCCAGAGGCAGACACACGGAGTTCAGGCTGGAATTCTGCTTATTCCCTCGTGGAATAGAGGCTGCTCCCACCCTGCTCCTCCGCAGCCCCACCCAGACTCTCATTTCCTTGCTGCCCATGGCCAGCTCACTCCCATTCCCCCAGATTCCCTGCTCTTTCTCTGCTTTATGAAATCCTCATGCAGAAGCTGGAGCCTGCTCTTCCCCAATCCCAAATCTCGGCAGAGCTTTGGGGAAAGCTCCAGAGTGGAGCTGGGAGAGGTGGAGGGAGCTGCAGCTCTAAAGGGCTCCTTGTGCTCGTTGCATCGAGCTGAGATTTTGGGAGCAGAGATTTGAAGAAGTGCTTATGTGCTGGTTTTGTTAACAGCCCTGAGAACATGCACAGAGCAGCTGATCCATCCCTTCCTTGGACAAAATTTGTTTCCTACGATTCCAAGCTGGAGATGGGCTGTGAGTGCAATACTGAATTTCTGTGTGGTGTCTGAGCAGAGGAGCCAGCCTGATCGCACTGCTGAGGCACAGGGACATCCTGACCCCTTCCAAGGGCCAGGACAGAGGGAGAGAGGGAGGAAACCAAAAGGAGAGCGGCAGGAGAAGGTTTATGGCAGGTGTCTGTGGGAGAAAACCCACCCTGGGAAAATTGGGGAGTGCTGGATCTGCAGTGCTCCATGGAGATGGGCAAAGCTGGGGCATCTTCAGGGGGTGGAATGCACTCAGCCCTGCCCCGCTCCAAACCCTCCTTACAAACTTGGATCAGATGAGAAAGATGAGGGGCAGCTTCTGGCCCAGCAGGTGGGGAATCCTGAGTGTCCCCATTGCGCTGGTGCTCAGCAGACACGAGCTGCCCCTGGGTGGAATGAGATCCCTCCTCCTCAGCCTGCTCAGAGCTCCCTGCGCCTGAATAAAAACCTGGGAATTGTGGGGGCTGGTGTCACGGCACAGACAAGGAGGGAGATGGGGGGTGTGGAGGGGAAGGGGTGTGTGAAACGAGATTCTGGGAGCTGAGTCAGCAGCAGGTGCTAGAGGGAAGAGCGGGAGAATCACAGGCAGCCCTCGGAGTTATCCACAGAAACCACAAACCTCCACATCTCCCAGCCCTGGCAGTGTCCCAGGCCAGGCTGGATGGGGTTTGGAGCAGCCTGGGATAGTGGAAGTGTCCCTGCCCATGGCAGGGGGTGGAACTGGGCCATCTTTGAGGTCCCTTCCAGCCCAGGCCAATCTGAGATTCTGTGATTCTCATAAACTCGTATTAAAAACCTCCTCAGAATCTGGTGTTTGCTCACCCTGCAGGGCCCACACAAACCCCTGGCTCTGTAGTTTTGGAGTCCCTGTCCCCCTGCTCCGCTCCCCCAGGAGCTCAGCTCATGCTGGGATCACCCCACGGCCACTGGCCCGGGACACTCACGGATGATCCCATCCCTCTCTTGGTGCTTTGGGGCTGCTGTTCCCCTGCTCCGCAGCTCCTGGCCCCTCACACAGGAGGCTGTGTGCAAAAAGAGCAAAAAGGGCAGGGGGAGCCCCCTGCACCGCTCTCTGTGCCAGTTCCAAAGCTCATTCCCACACGGATCAGCCCCAGGCTGCTCCAGGCTCTGCTCCATGCTGTGCCTCCCTTTCCCAGCAGCTCCTCCCTGCTCCAGCAGCACCCTGCTCCTTGGGACACCCAGCCCCTGCTGCTCCTCAGGTCACCCAGCCCCTGCTGCTCCTCTGCTCCATGGCCGAGGATGAGCTCCTGGATTTTGCAGGAAGGATAAGGAACATCCTCTCCCAAGTTCCCCCTCCCCTCCTGGAGTCCCAGCTGGAATTTCTGTGAATTTACCCATCTTGCTGTTAACTCCTGGATGAGCATCCTGCGATCACGTGGCTGGGGAGCTGGAGAAAGTGGATAATTCCAAATCAGCCTCTCACTGCTGCTGCCTCTTGAGCTGGCCTGCATGGGAAACCTCACCAGCACCCCAGAACTCATTCGGTGAGGTTTTTCCCTTTAAGAATGCTCTTTATCCCCAGAATGATTTGCATTCAGCTGAAGCAATAAACGCTGTCTCCTCCCAGGGGCCATGAGGAGCAGCAGGGGAGGGGGCACTGCTGGTGTTGAGGGGGAACTGATGGTGGCAAGGGCCCACCCCAGCCCATCCCAGCACCTGGAGCAGAGGCAGAAGCTCTGGAAGATGGTATTTGATTGCCATCTTTTCCCTGGAAAGGTGAGTGTTCAGCTCCCCAAAGGGCCAAAGCAATTCCACAGGATAAACCTGGAAGGGAAGTGTGTGTTTGTGTGTTTCTGTGCAATAACTGATTTGTTTGCTCCAGCTTC
Organism: Dasyornis broadbenti; assembly: GCA_013397935.1. NCBI lineage: Eukaryota > Metazoa > Chordata > Aves > Passeriformes > Dasyornithidae > Dasyornis > Dasyornis broadbenti. Next base: position 46,478 of record VZRN01001731.1, read on the forward strand.
TCTCTGTTCCTCCACAGCAGAGTAAAACATCTAGATAACACTGTAGAAGCAAAATAATTTTTAAAGAGGCAAATTTAATTAAAAAGTTTAATTTAAGAACATAAAACACCTCACCATGATATTATAGGCGTGCTCTGACTTTACATTTCTTGAGCAGTACTTCTAATTTAATCCTTTCAAAGTTCGTTACAACTGTGTTAATTTTTAACTGATCCATTTCAACGTAAAAATGATTTCTGGGCTTGTAAACATGCCCCAGGCTAGGGGTGGAAAGCCAAGGAACACGAGGCCAGGAGTGAAAACTGAACTCATTGGTTTGCTCCTTGCTGCATTCTCAGCAGGATCAGTCCTCCCAACAGCCAAGAGGAAATTAGAGAAAAGTGAAAATAGAAACAAAACTTGCTATGGCGTCTTTGAAACTCCCTTTGCTTCACCTGTAGGAATAAACATCACCATGGTTCTGTGCCCCAATACTGGGAACTTCTTGAGGACTTACAGTCCTAAATAATCTGGATGTGACGCATTTCTCTGCTTTCCTTACACTTTCATCAATTCCTGAGTTCCTGATGCTTATTTCATAGAATGGATTGGGTTGGAAGGGACCCTAAAATTCATCCCATTCCAACCCCAAACCTTCCACTATCCCAGGCTGCTCCAAACCCCATCCAACCTTGGACACTTCAGGGATCCAGGGACAGCCACAGCTGCTCTGGGCACCCTGTGCCAGGGCCTCCCCACCCTCACAGGGAACAATTCCCTCCAAACATCTCAATCTCTTTTCGTTCCAAACCCTTTCCGCTTTTCCTCTCACCACCTGTCCCTGTAAGAATTTAGAATCATGGAATGATTTGGGTTGGAGGAGACCTTAAAGCTCATCTCGTTCCAGCCCCCAAAGCTGCTCCATTGCTCCATGCCATGACTTCAACTTCAGTTACAGCTCTGAGTTTCCATCCTTCTCTCCCCCGTGGTGTTTGTGCAGAAACAAACTCTGCTTTTGGCCCAGCACTGCCCTGGCGCTGCCAGTTCCCTCTGCACAGATGCTCTGCACTCTCACTGCTGCCTCCTGCACTGTCTGCTCTGCGGTTGTTCCAAACGCTTTGCCGCTGGGAGTTCCATCTCTTAGGGTGATCATATCCTGGAGGAAAAAAATGAATTTAGCACCTTTTTTACTCCTAAAAGAGCCACACCAGCTTTCCTTTGTGGTTTCATGTCCTCACAGCGGGCAGGAGCCCAGCCCTCGCCCTCCTCATGCTGCAGACGCGTTTCAGCCTCGGTGTGCTCCAAACACCGATTTGTCATCAACCATTCCCAGCTGTCTCCGTGTGCCGCCCCAGGGGAGGCCACTCCGCTTCAGTGGCACCTGAGCTGCCATTGCTCTGACTCCAGCACGGGCTCAGCGGCTCTGCTTTGTCAGGAACATCCGGATGGAGATGTTTGAAGCACAGGGCCCAGTGTCCCAAACTCAGAGCGTCTCACAGTGCAGCTCTCACCATCCACCCCCCTACTTCAGTCTGATTCCAAGGCCGCATTCCCAGTGGGGTTCTGGATAACCTGGAGTGACCCCAGGCCCATCTGCAACAGCAGCAAAGGCACATCAGGCACTATTTCATCATTATTCCTCAGAGAGCTCCGCTTGTGTTGTGTCTGCACCACGCCAGGCACGGAGCCACAGGAGAGGGACATTCCTGCAAACTCTGTGGAGCGAAGAGCCCGCAGCTGCCAGGCGCTGCAGCAGGGGATGTCACCAGAATGTTCCTGCTGTGCTGCAAACGTGAACCTTTCCGTCAGATCCCCTTCCAGAGCTTACAGCATTTGAAAACCAGGCTGCACTATCTCACCTTGGAATTTGCAGGGAGTCTTGTCAAGAAGGAATCTCTGCTGAGGAAGTCTCAGGTAAAAACAAACAAATGAAACATCCCACTTTTAAGGAAGTGGGATGGTCCTGAAAGAACCATCCATGTGCCACCCACGACTGTAAGGCAGCAATGAGCAGGGCAGGAAATATTTGCTGCTCTGGATCAAAGGACAGCAGAGCCCTGGGAAGGTTCAGGTCTGCAAAGGCAGCAGTGCAGAGCTGCCAGCTGAGGGCTTTGCTGTGAAACACCGTGAGGAGACATCTCAGGGCTGCTTTTCCTCCAGATGTGCTCCTCGGGGTGTTGGCATTTCGAGGGTTTCCAATCAATCAGCAGCTGATGAGGCTCCTCCAGTGGAAGCAGACAGGAACCATGATAGTGTGCTGTGACTGCCAGGAACAACCTTGTGTCTGTGCAACAGGGGCTGCTCTGCTCCTGCTGCTGAGAGGATTGTCCTGTTTGAGCCCCCTGTGCCTCCAGCCACGCGGGAATCCTGGGTGCCCTCAGTCACAGAGTGGGTGGCACTGCTGGCTGCACTCAGGAAGTTTGAGTTAGGGATATGCAGGGAATAATCCTCCAATCTAAACTTCCCCTGGTGGATCTTGAGGCATCTCCTCTCCTCCTGTCCCTGTTCCCTGGGAGCAGAGCCTGACCCCTCCTGTCAGGAGTTGTGCAGAGCCAGAAGGTTCCCCCTGAGCCTCGTGTGCTCCAGGCTGAGCCCTTTCCCAGCTCCGAGCTGGAGAAGTGTCTGGAGCACAAGTCTGATGAGGAGTGGCTGAGAGAGCTGTGGGTGTTTAGCACTTCCAAACCAACACTTGAATGTTTCCTTAAAAAAA
>VZRN01001731.1:49173-102231 GCA_013397935.1 Dasyornis broadbenti
AAAAAAAAAAAAATAAAAAAAAAATCCCCTATTCCTATTTTCTTCTGAGAGAGAAAACAAGACACTTTCAGCCACATGGGAAATGTTCTCATTTGGGTCAGGCTGCTATTTTGAGCACAGGGCTGCCAGCCCTCTGCAATTATCCTGCCCAGACAATGGGATGGATGTTCCATGCAGCAGGAAAGGGCAGGACACTCCAGCAGCTCCCGCTCATTACAAGGAAGGAGCAGCATGGGGATGTCACCAGCACCTCCAGCAGGATTGGCCCCTGGAGCCCTGCTCCTCTCTGGGCTCTGCAGGGAGGGGCTTCTGCCAGAGGAGAGGCGGGGTAATGACCCCTTCCATCTTCATCCCGTAAATCCTGGGACTGTGGGCTGCCCTTGGAGCACTGCAGTGCGCACAGCCATGGCCCTGGGGGGGTACAGGACACCTTGGAGCAGATCCCAGCTCTCCTGCCTTCCCCAATGAGGACACTGGAGTTCCTCGAGTTCTCCTGCCTGTCCGATGGGTCAGGAATTTCAGGATTTGCAGTGCTCCTTACGCACACAAAGCCCCAAAAAGCTGAATTTCCCCACACTGCCCCGTTTCCCAGGAAATCACCGGCACCATATGGGCCTGTCCCACTGCGGCCACAGGGACACTGCCAGCGGCACAGATGGGAACACCGGGGGCTGTGTGCCTTGGGACACTCCCTGTGCTCACAAACACGGAGCTGATGGGGCTCACGGGGCATCTGCCAAGTCTGCCCTAAGAGAGGCCCCTGGAAAATGTGCCCCAGCTCAGGGAGAGGGAAATTCCTGTCTGTTTTCCACATCTTTGAGGAACACTGAGGAATGGACTTCATGGTACATCATTCCCAGTCCAGGATTCACAGTTATGTACACCGACATGGACAGACACCGCAGGATCATGGAATATCCTGAGCTGGGAGGGACCCACAGATCACCCAGCCCAGCCCCTGGCCCTGCACAGACACCCCAACAATCCCAGCCTGGGCATCCCTGGGAGCTCCTGGAGCTCTGGCAGCCTCGGGGCCGTGCCCATTCCCTGGGGAACGTGGGCAGTGCCCAGCACCCTCTGGGGGAAGAACCTTTCCCTGATCTCCAAACCCCCCAAATAAATAAATAAATATTATAAATTTAGAAAAATATAAAAATATAGAAATAGATAATTAGAAAAATAGAAACATAGAAAAATATGAAAATACAAACATTGAAGCTCACACACACCTCTCCCTGCCCACCCCCTACACATTCTCCTGTATTTTTTATTCCTCCTGCCACTCAGACGTTCCCATCAGCCTCTCCCCAGCACATTGTCCCTGCTTTGGGATGGCTCCAGCTCCCAAACATTGCAGGAACACCTTCCCCAGGTGTCCTGAAGGTGTCTCCAGTGTGTCCACTGCACTCGGACACCCAGAGCTGGCCTGGTGTCCACTGTGCCCCACTGACCACACGGGCAGGGCTGGAACTCCCAGCTCCTCTTCCTGCCCATGCTTCCCATTCATTCTGGCTGCTCATGGCCCCAAGGCCAAGCACGGAGCCCTCAATTTACGTGGGGCTGTTAAAATTTTTAAACCTTTGTAAATGACGAGCACTTTATCAATGGAACTGCTTTTGTCAGCCTTGCAAGGAAATCTTGGCAATTTTCCAACGGCCATTCGTTTTACATCGCTTTTTCCCCCGATTTAAAGCAGGAGTTGGGTAGAAACAATATCCATTATTAATAGATAAATGTTTTATTAATGATATAAAGACCACAAAGATTTGTAACTTTAATAATAGTTTCTTGGTTTAAAATTCTGCAGCGCTATTATTTATGGAGCAGCCAGGGCTGTTTTCTTACAGGGCCACAGTGAGGCAGAAGCAGGGGAGAATGGATAACTGGGAGTTATCAGGGGAGAAATATTCCAGCTGACTTAAGTGCTTCCTGGCAGGACTTCTTTTTTTTTTCATAATTTCAAAAATAAATTTGTCACTAGCTGTTTACAATAAGGCAAATAAAATTTCAAAGGAAAGTCATTTTTTCCTGAACTTCTCTTCTGGTGCTGCCCATGCTGGAGTGGCCTCAAAGCCCTGCTCTCACATTCTGCAGATTATTCAGGTTTCTGCATTAAACCCATTTTTAAATCCTTTTCTATGGCAGAGCAGAGTGATAACTGCATTTCCTCCTCCCTGCTGGGGCATCTGTGGCTCTCAGGCGACTGAAGGAATTGAAAGGGGAAAAGGAATATAATTTTTGAACTTTATTTTTCTTCCCTCCTTGGATTTCCCTTCACGGGCTTTTTTTTCCTCCATGTTCTACTTCTCTCAAGAGATATTTCAAGGGCTGTTTGGATTTCCTATGAGTTAGGTCTGGTAGTTCAGAAAATACGAAATATGAAACCAAGTCATTTGAACTAGCGGATATTTTACTTTAGTCTTCATTTCAGATTATGTTTGAGATCTCTAAAACAGTAGAAGGGTTTTGCAGATAAATGAATCGAAGGAAGAAAAATAGTTAATAATGTTGGAAATTATATTACTTCCTTAACTAACTTTTAATTAGTTGTTTTAATTAATTGTAGGAAGTGCCCACTTCTAGGCAGCAAAGTTTTTCTCACAGACTCTTATTGATACTTTGATCATTAAATCATCAAAACCTTAAAGGTGTTAAAACTAACCCTGACAAGCTTCAATAAACAAAGCCAAAGGGATTTGAAAGTTGAGCATCTGGAATCTTGAATTTATGGCCCTTCAAGGAGGTTGGAGTAACCGGAAGATACAGAGGAGATTAAGGCCTGAAAAGCTGGAGACTCCCCGTGTGAGAAAAAGATAACAAAAGAACCAAAGAATGTGGACCAGATTAGCATAAAGAGCGAGAATCATAAACCAACGGAGAATAGAATGCTAATTAATGAAGAGCATTATGTAATTTAGAACCAATGAACATGAATTTCTTTGTTTGCTAAAAATGTATAAATAAGTGAAAATGGTTTGTATCCGTGTCAGTGCGGAGGCCAGAACTTTGTCAGTCCACACACAGGCCTTGGTTAAGAATGAAGCAGTGCCTGACTCTCTAACACTAAAAAGAGATTTAGAGGAGTCCTTTTGATGCCCATGATTTTGGTGACAGGAGCAGCAGTCAGAAATTTCCTCTTGTGGAACTGTATTGGCAGAAGCTTTGCATCCTGGGGTTACAAGAAGAGCTGACATCCCCTCATCCTGGCACCCCCTTGGATTCCCTTTTCTGCTAATGTCAGCAGGGTGCAATTCCAGCTGGTAACAGCCATGCAGGACGAGGCAGGAAATCAGGATCTCGAGATGAAACTCTGGGAAAAATGTGGCCCATCCTTAAGGCACCCTCTTGGTGCTCATCGAATTCATTTCCATTTCAGTTCAAAGCAGAATTGCTCAGAGCCAAAGCTTCCCCATTTCTGGATCTGTGGGCCAACAGGGCCAGGGAAGGAAGTGCTGGAAATGCTGGAAGTGCAGAGCACACCCGGGATGTGCCCTGTGGCCACAGCCTGGGATGCGACAGCTGCGCTTCCTCCACAACAGCCCAGCAGCAGGGCCGGGGTGCCTGGCACAGCCCTGTGGGGCAGAGGACACGAAGCCACCTCTGCGAGGGGATGAGGAGGATTTGTCGTGCTGGGCAAGAGCTGTAAAGGGTTTTATTGCCTCTTGTAGGGGAAGTGCCTCGCGCCTGACAGTGATGGAGTCCTCAGCCGGAGTTATTTATCCACAGGGATGAATCAGGACTTGTTTTACTGAAGAGCTGGGGCCTGATCTCAGAGCACAGAGGCACTGAGTGCTCCCAGGGCTCCTCTCACGTCAGCTCTAAACCCCGCAGCCGCAGCACAAGGCGGGCAGCACAGGGGGGAAGGCCTGGTGCTTGCAGGGCTCCAGGGGCTGGATACCTGGAATGGGACAAAGGCTGGGCCACTCCAGTTCCCAGCACACCAGCAGCTTCCACATCATTTATTGATAATGCAGAGCACCCAGGAGCCCTGCCCAGGTCAAGGGGAAGAGCTGCTCCTCTGCAGCCAGAGCTCAGCAATCACACAATGGTTGGGTTGAGGTGGAGACCAGCGAGTTCCAGCTCCTGTCATGGGCAGGGAAGAGCAGCCAGGCTGGTCCCACCAAGCCTGGTCAGCCCCGAGGAGCCAGGCTGGTCCCACACACACACTGTCACCTCTGCTCTTTAGACAAAGCTGGTTTAGGATGAGAAATCAGGGAACAGTGCAGTCTGAGGCTGCTTTCAGCCGAGTTACTCAGTGCACCCCTTCACTGTGAAGGCCAGAGCAGGATCAGGCCCAGAGGAGCTCTGCCCTCCTCCTCCCTCCCTCCCTCCCTCCCTTCCCTTGCTCCATTTTGGGGCTGACACCAAAGGCAGCAAGTGGAGAAAGCTGAAATGCTGAGTTGCAGCTTGAAAAATGACAGAGAGTGATTATTGCTACCCAGGAGAGAAGGATTAATACATCAGCCCAAGGTGGGATTCGTATTTTGGGCAAAGTATTTTTATACAGGCAAAAATCTACATCATTTCCCTCAGCTATTTGATTCATAGAAAAACATGCTGAAGGAACAAGGGGGGGAAAAAAAAAAACCGGAAAATAAAGGCTCAGAGTACACTTTATCAGTTCTTACATTAATGTACAGCAAGGTACCCAGGGGCAGGAAGAAGCTGATCCTCAGGAAATGCTAACAAAAAGCATCAAGCTGAGCTAGGGGATGTGTTGCTTATTCTCCCTTCTCCAAACTGCTGCTCCTCAGACTGTCAGGAAAGGAGAGGGAGCCAGGCCAGCTCTTTGCCTACCAGGGAAAGGAAGGAAAGGTGTGTTCCAGCCTGGCTGCTGTGCTCTCCTCAGGCAGAGCCAGGGTGATGGATGGGGAGGTTGCTCAGCGTCAGGCAGGGTGCAAAAGGGCCTCGCTAACATCTATTAAAGCCATCCATTTTCCCAGGCTCGTCTGGCACTCACTCTTTGTCACCACACTTGTTACCTTTCCCTGATGGTAAATGCCGGGGAACTTCAAGGTATTTGAACAGTCAGACACGACAGATCCCTGCGAAGGAGAGAGTGTAAAACAGCGGGAGAAACATGTTGGCTTCATCCTGAGCGAGCATTAAATACACTTCCCATTTGTCTGAGGAGACACTTAATGGGGAAAGGGGCTCTTTAATTGAACAGCCCCAGAGCCTCACGCAGCTGCAGATAACAAACGCTCAGGAGAAAGGCATTTTTCCAGGCAGGGATTCCGGCCTGGGAGAGACAGGAGGGAGCATTTCTTGCAGGGAAACAGCAGCACAGGCCGTAGCTGGTGGGGAGAATGGGCCGTGATGCTTTCGCCAGCGGGCGCTGTTGGAAGGAGCAGAAAGGCCCCGGCTCAGGCACTCCAAGCCAACACTGTAATCTGTGTTTATCAGTCAAATGACTCCCAGTCTTCCACGCAGGGTGTCCCAGGAGAAGGTTCAAGCTGCTTGCCTGGAATGAGGGAATCCTTTGGTACAGAATTGAAAAAGAAGCCATTGCCATGAGAAAAGAGAATCTGGAGCTTCAATCCCTGCTCTGATCCCACTCTGGCTCACCCAGAGCAGCTCAGAATTTCCAGCGGGATGTGAAGAGTTTTCCGGGAGTCCATGAAACTGCAGGCAGGGCCAGCCTGGGGAAGGGCTGTGTCTGTCAGGGACACGCCCACAGCCCAGCTGGCCACATCTGTGTGAGGACAGGCAGATGTGCTCCCAAATTGTGTCTGTGCTGTCCTGCCTCAGGGGCTGCAGGGCTCCTCATCCCCATCAAAGGCAGAAAACGACAGAGCACTTGGCATGGGAATTCAATGAGTCTGTTCTGCCTCTTTAACAAAAGGCTGGGCACATTGTTCCCGCTAACAGAGCAAGAACAATTAGCCTTAGAGAGCATTAGCCGTGCAGTGTGATAGAGATTTGTAGGGCAAATCGCCTTAGGAGGCTCCAGTGAAGTGAGACCGGGTTTTCCAAGGAATTTGCAATGCTAATCCTGGCAGTGCCGGGTCTCCAGCGATGCTGCGTGGCAGGGAGGGCTGGGGGTGCCGTGTTAACCAGAGGAGGGAGGGCTGTTAAATAGGATATCAGCCACAGAGCAAATGAGACATTTCCAAATGGGAGGGAAGGGCTGAGGAAATGAAGAAAGGGTTTCTGAAAGGGTGAGCTGCTCTCCTGGGCACACAGCTCTGACCTCTCTCACTTATCTTGTTCCTGCTCAGTCAAAGGAGTTTTGAGGTTGATAATAAGCTGACAGGATTTGCCTGTTAGATGACGTGATATTAATAAGAAAGAATATTAAATGCGTGTCGTGTTGCTTTTGCTGTGGAGGGAATAAAATCCTTCCCTAGCAACCATTCTGAGCCTGTCTGGAAGGATGGACCTCATTAAGGAGCAGGTGTTTGAACATCTCATCTTCATTCAACAGGACATCCTCTACCGCTGCGAAACCACGGAGCCAACGAGCCCCAAAACTCCCCGGGTTCTGGGGTTGGTGTGCAACCTGGCAGAGCTGTGGCCACACCACACAGCTCCCAACAAACCCCAGCAGTGGCGATGGAGTCAGAGGCCAAGGAGTTCCTTGGGGAAGCTCCATGGGGCTGCTGGTGGTGAGCAGAGTTTGGGAACTTCCAAGCCAGCTGGGAATTCTCCAACAGACCTGGCCTTCAGTGGAAAAAACCCAATTCTTCACCTGGTCATATTCTCATGGAAAACTGCCCGATTCTCTGTTTGGGTGACCTGGACACCACAGACTGCCCTGTGAAAAAACCAGCTTGACAGCTGTATTTCCCAGCAAATACAGATCCACATGGCCTTGGCAGACCAGGCTCATCCCTGGAAGCCTGTGGGCCCTGGGATTCCTGGCTGCAAACACCAATTTCTGGGGCCAGAGCTCCAGCACTGGGCAGTCTCAGGAGAGTCCAGTCCTAGGACTGGATTTACCACATCCTTTAAGCTCAGCAGGATGTCAGCAACCCTGGATGCCAGAAACCCTGGCTTCCCCTCCCAGGTCACCTCCTCCACTCCTCTCACAAGAGCCTGGGCTCCAGGACAGTTGGGGAGGCCTGAGAAAAAGTTTTAAAAAGTGAAAAATGAAATGTCTGTTTTAATGTTCGTAAAACCACCTTCCAAAAGAGACGTCCCTCCTTAGGAGGCAGCAGTTTTCTTTCCATTTTATGACACTGAGATATTTTATTTCCAAAAAGGGATTCCCATCTCCAGGCAGCCACAGTGGCTGTAAAGATGTCGGTCTTGATGGGCTTTCCCTGGCAATTTTAACCAGCAACAATTTCCAGAAATCAATTCAAACCCCTCTGAAATCAATTGGCATTCACTTTAATGTCATTTTGATCCTTCCTTAAAGAGCAAATTAAGTTTTACAATTACAAGGAACAGCTGTCCTCTTCCACCCTGCTGTTTGCTTCCCTCTCGTCCTTCCACTCCCAGGCCTGGAGTCATCCAGGCAGCATTAATTATTTGGTTTCTGTATTCCCTCATCCCTCTCCTCCGTTAGCAGAGAATTGTATTGAAATGGCATTTGCTGCAGCACTGTTATCACAACTGTGCTGGGAAGCGATTTGGCTTCCAGAGGCGTCCTGAGAAACGGTTCCTGGCTCCACACCAGTGGCTGGGGCCATGGCTCTGCTCCTTCTCTCCCCCACAAATATCTGAGCCAAAATAGAAATGAACCCACAGCCCCAGACATCCCCAGCTGGGCACTGGTGATCCGTGAGCCAGGGAATGCTCCCAGTTTGCCAAGCAGATGGATTGGGATGGGCACTCAGGGGTTCACCATCAACTGGGTGAGAGCTGGAGCTCCAGGCAGTGAATGCCCCCAGTTCGCTGCCACATGGAAACAGCTCCAACCTTTCCCTGCGTCCGGGCTGGAGGGTGGGAGCTGTGGGCAGGCGGGCTGGGCTTGGCTGGGCTGCAGCTCCAGTGGCCGCCTGTGCTGCTCCTTTCAAAGCCCTGGCAGCTGTGGGGGCTCTTTCACCAGAGCAGCAGCTCCACCTCTGCGGGGGTTGGTGGCACGGGCTCCACAAGACGGTGATCAGCGAAGACACTTTATTGCAATAATCCAGGGCTCTCCAACTGTTCCTTTGTTCTGAGTTCCCAACCTTGTGAGGCACAACAAAGGTGTTGAACCAAGCCCATGAACCACGACAGGAACCCGCACCAGGTGTGACCAACCACCAGCCCCACGCTGGGAGCACCCATTGGCTCTAACAATTGTTTTCCAGCTCTGTCACTTGTTTTTCACCTCTGGTTCAGCTGAGCCATTCCCAGAATGCTCTCTGCTCAGCCCGAGGAGCAGAAGTGAGCAGGGATTTCACAAGGGCAGCAATGCCCTCACTTTGTAAGGACTTTCTGCTCCACAGCAGCTCCTCTGGGCCAAGCCCACTCCCCACCTGCCCAGGATCCCCAGCTGAGATAAAAACACAGATCCTGCTGCTCACAACTTCAGTTCCCATGCATTTTTGGAAGAGTCTTCTCCTCGTGTGGGATTTCAAATCAGAAAATTGCACTCTCCGAGTGTCCTTCTCCCCAAAGGCATGGCCTGGGCAGTGTGTGAATACAGCTGAAACCTTCTGATCCTTCCTCTCCTTTTAGCAATAGAAAATATTTGGAGATCCCAAACCACTGTGTGGGAAGACAAAACAGCTGTCATTTTCAAGGACGTTGCTCTCTAAAGCTGTGCAACGCAGCCGCACATCAGAATTTCCCTGCAAAGGAAGAAGGCTCCAAAAAACGTGGGTTTTTTCCTTTCTGTTTCCCTCCAGCTTGCATGGAGCCTCACACAGCTGAGAACGGTGGGTGGCACTGGCCTGGCCTCACATCTCACACTTGGCAGTGAGTCCCAGCAGAGCTCCATGCAGAAATGTGGCCAGACGCCACTTGGAATTAGGGAAAAAATGGTCCATGAAATTGCCTTTGAAAATGGCCTTCAGTGGCGCAGGATTTCAGCTCCCCCTGATCCATGGATCAGCCTGGCTCACCGCTGGCTCCTCATTCGAACCTGGCTGCCTTCAGGCACTTGTGGGGCAGGAGAAATGGAAAGCAGGGCAGGGAAGAGGGAAATGAATCCAGGCAGATCCACCTGAGCCCTGCTCTGAGCTTTTCTCGCTCTCATCCATGATGTGTTTGACCAGGCAGGCTGGGCTATAGAGCTCTGAGCCGAAGCCAGGCTCCACCAGGAATTCCTGCTCCTACAATATGGAAGGGCAGAGACCAATCCCAGCCATTAGGAAGCCAAGGCAGAGACACAGAGGAAGGGAGTGGGGGGGAGCTTGGCTTGGTGTGTGAGGGGAAAATGGAGGAAGAAAAAGTTTTCTCTTCCCAAATAACAAGAGGTGGAGTTTTGAACCAGTAATTTTCTCCTTCTCACTGTTAACTCTGCACCTTATAAAAGCTTCATTTACCGTCTGCTCACTGGTTTCTCACACCAGCACCCAGGAAGAAAACCAGGAATGAAGGCGGTGCTGGAGGGAGCACTTGGAGTGCGGGCAGCTTGAGCACAGCCCATTGTCCCTGATCAGCCTGGAGCTGCTCCTCCCTCCTTGTCAGCCACTCAGAGGTGGGCAGGACCCTGCAAGGGCCTTCCTAAAAGCACCAGGGAAGATGGGTTTTGCAGACCAGCTGGAGAGGTGTGCACAGCTTTCCATGGATGCACAGCAAGCATCAGCCCTGTCCTGAAGGCATCTCAATGAGCCAAAGTGCCCAACCAGGTGGGAAGCAGGTCCTGAATGACCCTGCCGTGGGCTGGACATGGCCTGAGCAGGGCTGGGATGGACACCAGAGCAGAGCTCTCTTCTTGAGCTGCCTCTGCACATCACTGGCAGCTCTGTCCAATGAGCTGTATTTGAATAATATTTCATTTAATCTGCAAAGAAATGTGTAATTTTGATCTTTGGGGATGTGGGGTACTGACATGGATGAAATGGGAGAAACTCTAAAATTATTTTATTATTTATAAAAATTATTATCGTCATTATTTATTTTATTAGCTTTAACATTATTTTAAAAATGCAAAATCTCCAATCTCTGAATCTGAAATTTGAATTGTCATCTTGGGACATCTCCTTTACCCCACTTTGTTTTCCTGCTAATGCTGCTCTTACAAAGCCAGAAATTGGATCACAGAATATTTCAGCGTTGCCAAATTTGAATTCTTTCTCAGGAGAAGGTTTTTCATCAAGGAGCAGCCGCTGTTCAGGTGCCACATCCTGGTCTCCTGCAATGCCTCGTGGCAGAGCAGCTCCCGTGCTTCCGCTGAACACACCCTGAGAGCAGCATATGCTGCAAACCTCCCCCTCAAGCTCCTCAGATGTCCCCACCTCCAGACGGAGAGGTGATGTTGGAGGTGAAATCCTGGTTCCCTGCACGCCGGCAGGAGAATCCTGGTGAGTACATCCACGCTTTCACTCTCTCTCCCACCACAAAGGCACCCAGGCATCACAGCTTTCCTTTTAAAAAGGAAGAGTTGAATCCAAATATGTTTCTAGGCCAGATGAGAGGCTCTAAAGAACTTTTTTTCAACAGAATGAGAGTTGTGTCATCTAACAGCAAGGCCGTGTATTTTTTCCCAGGGCCTCTCAGGAATTTTTCCAAGGTCTGCTCAGCATCCTCCTTGCGCAGGGAACAGGAGCAGCCGTCTGCAGCTCATCCCAAGGAAAGGGAACCTCAGTGAGTGGCACAGAAACAGCACTGAGCTGAGCAGCTGTGCTGAATTCCCTCTGGAGCAAGACTTTGCAGGGGAAAACAATCCCAAGAGCTTTAGCAAGGTGACATTTGGATAACAGGAAATCCTTTTGTTCCATTAGCAAATTACAGTAATTGTGCCTGGCACGCCTTTAAATAAAGCTCATACAGCAGCTTCAAATATCAATAAATAATAAGAAGCGTCTTCAGGCATTAGTGGACACAGCCCACGTTATTGAAAAGTGGCATTAGCTGCCTAACACAACCCCAAGAATCTCTCACTTCACAGAAGAATCAGCTTCAAGAGCAGACAGTCACACTTGGCCTGTCACAGGGACTTTTCTCTTTGTTTCAGAAGTTTGATTTTCTTCCATCTTACCCACCTTCCTCAGCTTTTTGCCTCTCTTTTCTCTGTTGGACAATTGCAGAAGGTTCAGTCCAGGGAGTCCCACCAGTTTTTCACAGTCAATGAAGACAAACTTAATTTTGTGCAGAAATCCAGGCTCTCTGCCCTCCAGAGCATCCCACGCTCTCCAGCCCCTGGGGTGAGCCTGAGCTGCTGGAACTGCATTTCCCAGGAGCTGGGCTGGAGAACCGAGCTGTGGGAAAACCCTCCTGGCTTGCAGGAGAGCCCCAGGCTGGAGCAGAGGCACACAGAGGCAGCACCAAGGGACACTGGGGAGAGGCTCTGAAGCCTCTCCTCTCAGGATGAGAGGAAATGGCCCCAGGTTGCACGAGGGAAGGTTTAGGTGGGATATGAGGGAGAACTTCTTCATGGAAAGGCCTGTCCAGCCCTGGCACAGCTGCCCCGGGCAGGGGTGGAGTCCCCAGCCCTGGAGGGGCTTCAAAGGGGTGGATGTGGCACTTGGGGACAGGACCAGTGGTGAGCATGGTGGTGGTGCTGGCTGATGGTTGAACTTGATGACCAGGGAGCTCTTTTGCAACCCTGATTACTCCACTCCATGGATTCATTCCCCTCAGGGTGTCGTGGGCAGCCTCGGGAGCTGCTGGCTTCTGCTCTCCCCTCACTGTTTGGGAAGAGCAGCTGAGATCAGAGCCACGTTCTCCCCGTATTCCTCAAGGCAAAAAAGAACCACGGAGTCATTTAGGGTGGAAAGGACCTCCAAGACCATCAGTTCCATCCATGAGGCCCCTGAGGTGGGCACAGCAGGGAGGAGGTGCAGCCCTGGCACCTCAGCCGTGCCCATGAGGGCGGCAGGGCTGCCCAGGCCCCGCAGCTCTGCCCTCCCTGGCCCTTCTGCCCACAGGGTCACGCTGCTGTCCACATCCCCTGCTCCTTCCACGGAGCAGCTGGCACAGGATTTGGGGGGGATTTCAGACCCTGTTGGCCCTGGGGCAGGGTTCAGGCTCCATCACCAGGGCCCTAAAGCACCACGGTGGGGACACATCACCGATGACCCAAGAACAACCCCTGGAAGCTGTGTGAAACCAGGGGGGAAAACACAGCCAGGAAGGACACACCGCAGCAAAGACCCAGCAGAGCAAATAAAACAGTGCATTGCTGCAAAATAAAGGTTCTGGGCTCTTTATCAGCGCCTTAAAATACCCGTCAGTGTTGTTCAGCACTGGGGCTTGGGTTGTTGGGGTTTCTAAAGGCTGTAACCAGACTTATTTAAATTGGTTTGGTCTTTTGCCTTGTGGCATCACCTGGAAACTTGTTCTGTAATGTGGGGGATGATTTTATGAGAGATGTATGGGCAGACACCTTGGGTTCTCTCGGTTTTCATTAATTTGATTCCTTCCAGGCAAGAAAAGGCTGTAATAATGTGATAAAACCAGGAAACTGGTGACATTTAATATCATAAAAGAGCATAGAGGGGGGCTTGGTGTTTTTTAAGTGTCACCAGCACATTTTCGGAGATGGCCCAGCCCTGGGAATCAGGGCTCTGAAATAATTTAATCCATGCATGATAAAAGAAACCACTAGAAATAATTCACTCCTTGTCTTCTTGCATATAGACTACTTTGGGAGCTCATTATTTATTTGGCAAGTATTTAGCATAACAAATCAATTTCTAGTGACACCTCAGATGAGGTAATTTATACTGAAAGTCAAAAGAAGATGAAAAAAGGAAGATTAAACTTTGTTATTTTAGAAGGAGACTGGGTCCTGGTGTCTCCCCAGGACAGGGGGGTGTGGCAATGTCCCTGATTCCCACATCCCCATGGATGTCCTGTGTGGACACCCTCTGGTTTCCCCTGCTGCCACAACCACCCCAGACAGGACCCTCTGGACAGCCCTGCCCAGGAAGGAGCAGAAACCAGGGATGGCAAGAGGAGCATTCCCTCAGCTTACATCCTTTGCCATCTTCTGTCCCTTTTCCGGCGGCGGGAATTCAGATGAACAAAACTGCTCCTTCCCTCGCTCCCTGCAGAGTCACCTGGCAGACACCACTTCCCGTGGGCTCACCTGCCTCGGAGAGCATCCACTGCTGCCTCTAAATCCAGCAGCACTTTTGGTTTGGATGCAATGAACACCCCAAGGTGTCCCAGCCGTCATTTTCAGAGGTGTTGGGGGTTTTTCCTTGTGGGGTCTCAGAGCGCACTGCAGGATGCGCAAACCGCACCAGGGAGGCACAACTGGCGTCACCCAAGGCGATGTGGATTTTCTTCTCCCTCTGTAAAGGACAGATAAAACCATTTCCAGACTGAGACCAAACCTCAGTGTGAGCAGCTCAGAATCTGGATTGAGTTCATTCCTGCACCGGAAATTGCTTTTGGCCCTTCATTATCAGATTAAATGGCTCCCCAGTTTAATTAAGCCATGAACCCCATACAGATTTAACTCTGCCTCTATTCCCAGTGTGTTTTAGGAATCTTGGGCAGAAATTGGCATAGATTATAAAATCCTGGAATGGTTTGGGTTGGAAGGGACCTTAAAGTTCATCCCATTCCAGCCCTGCCGTGGGCAGGGACACCTTCCCCTATCCCAGGGTGCTCCAAGCCTCATCCAATTTTGACTTAAACAACTCCAGGGACTGAGCATCCCTTTTCCAGATTTCTCTGGGTGTCTTGGTGGGCTGCAGGACCATGTTCCCCAAAAGTAAGACCCCTCCATGGCCATGGGAACGAGCTCCTCAGGGCAGGCCTGGTCACCCCCAGCCAGCAGTGGGGACATTGCCAGCTCTTGGAGGATGGCAGGGAGGGGGGAACGTGTGGGCACCCGGAATATGTGCACCCTCACCTTCCCATGTTTGCATCCAGCAGTTCATTAACAGCCATTAAAGCTCTGCAAACATTTAAACAGCCTTTACATAGCCATGAAAACACAATTGCCATGGAAAGCATGCCCACAGAATTAATGTAATTAAGTGCCAATTGCAGAGCCTATGCGGGCGCACACGCAGCTCCCCCGGCCCCTCCTGCCTGGATAAACTCACTCTGGAATTCCTCATCCCACACTTCCTGAGGGATGGCTCGGTGCTGGCAGCCAGCCCAGGCTGAGGGCTGGGGGTCAGCTCAGCAGCAGTTCCCTGCTCCTCATGGATCAAACCCTCCCAGGTTCCCACTCCTTGCCCCTGGGGTGCCTCCTCCCAAATCAGGAGTTGGTGATTTCCTGCTCCCGTCCTTGGTAAGGACACCAGGGCTTCAGAATTCCCAGATCCTTTGAAAATCACCTGCCTGGCTTAGTGGTCTCTCTTTAAATGAGGATGCCTTCTTGATGCCTCCAATCTCTGCATCACATGGGAGGGCAAGACTCCAGATTTTCCCAACAAATCTCAGGCAAAGCACACCCTCCATTTTTTTGGAAGGAAGTTCTCCAAGTCAGAGAAACGCAGAGCTGGGACTGAAGCATTCCCAAGCCTGTCCACAGAGAGAAATCCCGAGCAGTAACACAGTGACTTGTGTTTAACCTCACAACAGGGGGTGTTACCCAGACTGTTCTTTCCAAAGGCAAAAATCCAGGAGAAAAAAGAATTGCAAGGAAATGCTGGCACGGCTGTGCCCTCGAGAGATGTTTCCCTGTACAGCCCCGAGCCAGGGAAACACCAAGAGCAGCAGTGAGAGCTTTTCCAGCAGCACATTCCAGGTGGGAATGGCTGACCCCGCTGCTCCCTGTTCCTGCAGGTTCACTCGGAGCTCCTGCTCGTCCAACCTGCCAAAACCCCTTCGTGCAAGGTCGCTGAACACCCCGCAGCAGGAAAAGCTCGTGCTCGTCACTGACTTGGCTTCAGCTCAGACGCAGGACCCAGGGGACAAAAGCATCAGCTTTAAGTGCCTCGAGTGAAATAAATGCAAGGCTAAATCTCATTGTTAGTCATCTGGATCATCCCACTCCCCTCAGCTCTGCAGATGAATCAATCTCCCAAAGCCCCGTGACCTCTGGCAGCAAGGGGAAGGAGGTCTGGGGAGCTGCTCCCGTGCCATTATCCCTTTGAATCTCTCTGGATTAGATGAACCTCTCCAGTAACACTCCTGAGCACCCTGTCTCTGCACTAAGCCCTCTGCTATTTTCTCACACCCGTGTTTATTTGTTTAGTCCTCTAAATTCAGAGCACAGACTTCTGCCTTGGCTCGTGCTGTGTCCCCATCGCTGGGACAGGGCCACCCCAGTGTCCTGCAGAGGAGCAGAGCCAGGAGCTGTCCTGGGGCTCCATCTTGCACCCCTGACAGAGAGCTGGGCTCCAAAGGAGATCCAAGCCAGCCCTGCAGAGCAGCTCCTGTGCCCAGGGTGACACATTTCCTGACTGAGACAAGAAATGCTTGCGAGGGATCTGTTCCAATGCCAGAATTTCTCCTTTTCTTGTGTGGTAACCCCAGCCCTGCCCTTCCCACCCTCCCTCTCCAGTGCCCTCTGCCTGTGCAAGTGGCCCAGCGTGGCTGCAGGGAGCCAGGGCCTGCCCAGAGCAGACCTGAGCCTCAGAGCTGAGCCAGAGAGGAGGCTCAGCTGCCATTAACCTGCGTGTACATCCTAATTAATCATACCAGGCGTGAATAATTAATAACAACTAATGGCGTGTCTTCCAGCAGATGAGTCTGTGCATTCCCTGGGTCTCCCCACACTCTCCTACAGGACAGCAGGTACATGTGTTATTCCAGAACAATCTAAGTCTTCCCAACACCCCAGACAAGCAGCTCTGGTTTCCATTCCCCCGGCTGGTCATGGGCTGCCATCCAAATCTGGATAAATCTGTCCTGTAGCAACAGCATAAGGGGTTCTGAACGAAACCAGGGTTGATTTAGATAAGGAAGAAGAAGTTTTTCACAGTGAGGGTGGAGGCACTGGCACAGGTTGCCCAGAAAGGCAGGGGATGCCCCATCCTGGGAGCATTCGAGGCCAGGTTCTCTGAGCACCCTCACAAACTGAAGGTGGCTCTGCTCACTGCACGGGCTGGGAGGACTCTAAAGCTCCCTCCCAAGCCCTTCTGCTGTTCCAAATCTCCTGCACCTCTTGCTGGAATGGGGGAGCAGCACCAGCGGGACTTGTCCCCATCCCAGCCCTTGTCCCTCAGCGGGAGCATCCCAGCAGCCTCTGCATTACCCACAGGGATCACGGATAATCCCACCCCCCAAGGTTCATTAGGTAAAACAACAACATGCCGAGGGTTATTTTGTTACATCTTGAGTCATTTCTGTCGTTAATAATGAAAAATGACACCTCATTACCCTCTGAGGGGAGGAAAGGTGCCCCAGTCTGCTGAAGGCAGGCAAGGAGCAGCAGACTCTCCAAGGCAGCAGCATTTATCACAATCCATTTGAAGCCAAGCTCTCTGAGATGTGCAGTGTTGTTCTACAAAACTCCAAATGAGTATTCCTGCGATTGTAAAACACATCAGGATCTTTGTTCTGCCTTTAATCTGTCAGTTCACCTTCACGAATGTAATGAACTCGTCTCGGTTACAAAATGTTTTATTCAAGACAAAGTCTGATGTTATCATTTAAGATGTAAATCCTAAACTAATAGAAGCTGAAGTCGATAATAAAACAGCAATTAATCCACACTGAGAGTAACAAAAATTAACAAACTGCTTTTCAAATATTTATAGCAGGAAAGTTCTGTTCCTTGCTCATTGATGGGGGCTGACTTTGAAAGTGCAAACCCAGCTCGCAGAAGTTTCTCCTGTCAGGAGTTGCCTGGCATTGGCTGTGACAGAAACAGCCCCAGTGACAGCAGCACCCACTGCCAGGGGGAATCAGGGAATCTCCTGAGCTGGAGGGACCCACAGGGATCATCCAGTCCAAATCCCAGCCCTGCACAGACACCCCAACAATCCCAGCCTGGGCATCCCTGGCAGCGCTGTCCAAACGCTCCTGGAGCTCTGGCAGCCTCGGGGCCGTGCCCATTCCCTGGGGAACTTTCATTCCTGATGGACTCAATTTTCCTCCTGCTGTTTGCTGTCCTGAACATTGAACCTCTTCTCCATTGCACTGGAGAGCTGGGACAGGAGGCACAGGGAGAGGATTCCTGAGGAGCTGGAATTCTGCAGCTGCTGGGTTCCACATGCACCCGGCCTGACTGAAACCTTTGGGGAGCAGTGCACCCCGGGCAACTTTCCAGCCCTGGGGACCGAGTGGAGCGTCTTGAGTTTTGCAGCCTCAGTTGAAAGAAAAGCAGGCAAGCAGCGAGGGAAGGACTTGTGTGAGCAGCCAGGAGCCCTGCAACACCCAGCCTGTCCCATCGCTCAGTCAGAGGCATTGGATGCAGAGGCTGAAGAAGTGGAAATACACGGAGAAGTCCACAAACTGGGAGGGCTAAAAAGGGTCCAGTTTCCACCTGCAAGGGTCAAACCTTCCTGAACAGAGCAGATGCCCTCTGAGGAGCACTCTAGAAACATTGGAGACACCCAGGAATCCATCCCTGGATACAGAACTGGGTTGTGATGCCTCACAGCACCAGCAGGGCACTCTGCACCATTAAGGGGAGTGGCCAGGGGAGGGCATTGCTCCCAAAATCCTTCCCTAAGCCATCCCACCAAACCTGCCCTGACCAGTCTGCCCAGCACCCTCAGCTGCTGCCGTTACCCCTTTGTGCCCCCTCCTAGATCATGGACTGCTCCATCATGGACTGCTCCACCCAAATCTCCAAGGCATGAAAAAAACCCATCTGAGCACTCCCAGCCCCTTCCCCGTGCCTCTGTGGGATCAGACTCGCGAACAAGGACGAGAGGGAGGGAAAGCAAAGCAGGTGTGTGCAAACATCGGCAGTGGCTGCTCACCAGTGCACGCCGTGATTCCATCCCCAGCCAAAGTTAAAATGAAAGCTGGTGTGTCACTGCAGCCAGATGTGTTTCATAATGCATGGGCAGGATATATTTTATTAATTCTGTGTTTTTGTAGATCTCTGTTTGCATGAGTTCCGTCCTTCCACGGAGCTGCCTGGCTCTGCGAGTTGGGGGTTGGTTTTTTAATTTCTATCTTTGCTCCTTGGGGGTTGCTCTCACAGGATCCTGGCGGGGCTGAGCAGGTGCCACCCTGGGACAGCAGCAGGAGGGTCCTTGGGACAGAGGCCAGAGAGTCCCAGTGCCAAGAATCAGGCAGGGCAAGCTGTTCTTGCTATTGTGGAAGGCTTTGGAGCACAGTCACCTCTGTTTACAGCAGTTCACAGCATTCCCTCGACACCAACCTCGCACTGTTCCGGGACATTCAATATTTTCCTTCCCTGAGGCTTTTGGAGGTGTCATTTGCTTATGGGATCCACCTGCTGAAGGGGAAACAAAGGGCACGGAGCTTTCTGTGCTCTCTGTGCTGACAGAGGCGCGATCAATCCCAATTCCCAGGAGGCTGCTCTGCTCTCCCATCCCTGTGGAACAAATCTGTGACCCAGGCAGGGGGCACAAGCAGCCAGAAGGGGCTGGAAAATCTGATGGGGTCGAGGGAGAGAATTTGGGTCATGCCTCTCACATCCCAGGTGAGAATGCCCACGGAGAATCCCAGCCTGTCCTCATGGAAGCTCCCTGTTCTCCTGGTTGTTTTCCCAGGTTTTTTCTGCCTCCTTCAAGCAGTTTGCACCACTCCAATCTCCCATCTGACTTCCCACAGCTGCCCCTGGATCCCTGGAAGTGTCCAAGGCCAGGCTGGATGAAGTTTGGAGCAGCCTGGGATGGTGGAAGGTGTCCCTGCCCATGGCAGGGGGTTGGAACTGGATGGGATTTCAGGTCCCTTCCAACCCAAACCCGTCTGGGATTCTGTGAATTCTGTTTTCCCCCAAGTCTCGTGAGAAAGATGGAAAAGAGCCTCAATTCATCTGATTTGCCACAAATCTCCTTTCTGGTGTTGAATGGCACAGATCTCAAATCTGTGGGCAAAATGGAAAAGGAAAAAAGCAACAATTACAAAGGAATGATAAATGAACAAAGCAACACAGGTACCTATAGAAAGTCCATATAGAATTTTTTTTTTTCTTCTACAGAAGTCCATACATAGAAAGAGACCTGAAAATGGAGTTTCTGAAACAAACTCTTTACAAAACTCATTTTTTCCTTCCAAAACCAACTTCCCAGGGAACATTCAGGATGCCACACATTGCTGGGGATCACAATGGCTGCAATATTGGAGATTTAATAATATTCCTGCACTCTCTCCAGCCCAAGTGCAGCGAGACAGGAGCACCAACAGCATAAAGCCAAGGACAGGAATAAATAAAGCAGATTGAACAGAGGAGGGTCACCTCCTCCTTCTCCCTCTGCTCCGCTCTCTCTGTGTTTCCTGCCAAGCACAGCCTCATCCCCCTGTCACCGTGCTGCTGACTGGGAACAACACCCGTGGGATCTGCGGGCTTTGGGACAGGGAATGGCTGTGCAGGAAAACCAGGAATCCACTCACACCCACCTGCAGCAGAATCCCAGAAGGGTTTGGATGAGAAAGGACCTTAAAGCTCATTTGGTCCCGTCCCTGCCATGGTCACGACACCTTCCACTCTTCCAGGCCGCTCCAAGCCCTGCCCAGCCCAGCCCAGCCCAGAGGCTCCAGCTGCAGCTCTGATTCCCAGCCAACACCTCCTGCCTGGCCCAAGTTAAACAATGTGCACTCAGCCATCGGTGGGCACTGCCTGCAGGAGATTTCAGCAGCAGCTCCTTGCCCTCACTATCAGCAGTTTTCCTCGCTGGGCAACTGCTGGGAGGGAGGACACCCTTCTCCAGCCCACTCACTCTTCTCTTCTGATGACAGCAATTGAATCCAGTCAGCTTCATGCTCAATTTGGCATTATTTAAATGACTACAAGAGAAATAAAATGCTTGGAAATACAAATTTCCATGCACTCATGTGCTAACGCAGCGTGCAGATCTGAGTGCTGCAAACAAAAGGCACATCTAAGAGGCAAGTGTTCATTACAGAAGTTCAACCTTCAGGATCATCTTTGCTTATTTCCAGTCCCTTTGATTTAATTGCTTTATTTCAGTTTATCCACCAGCAAAGCTGCTGAAAAGCATTTCCTAAAGAGAGTTTTATCTTCCATCTACAACTCATATGTTTCTTGATAGTTCCTTTAAATCTGCGCCCCTTCCTGTAATCTCCAGGGTCTTCCTTGCCTGGAAAAGTAAAGGAAGTGATGTGAACTCACCTGATAACTGCTGAACAGGTTCCACACCCACGCGGGGATTTGTGCAGAGCACTTAGGGCACTTTCCCGCTCAATTACCTTAATTACCTGCTCTGAGTTAAAGAGCATCTTCACGTGGAGCTGCTTTAGGATGGGGGCCCTCTGCACATCTCCTTCCGTTTCCATCGATAGATGTTTCCCTGGAAAGCCTTCACTGGTGTTTGGTGCAGTTTTGGGGGACTGAAGCCTCCTGGAGAGGAATGACAACGTTCAATTACGAAGAACAGACTTGAATGGAATTTTCTTCTCCTTGAGAAGAGCTGCTCGCAGATTTTGCCAGCAGCTCCCTGTGCTGGTGAGCTGAGAGCAACCAGATATTGTTGAAGTGATGAGAGTGCCCTGATCACAGAATCCCTGAGGTGGGAAAAGCCCTCTGAGAGTCCAGAACTGCCAGGACCACCACTGACCCCATCCCCGAGTGCCACATGCGCATTTTTTGAACACTCCCAAGGACAGTGACTTCAGCACTGCCCTGGGCAGCTGTGCCAGGGCCTGACCAGCCTTTCAGGGGAAAAAAATTCCCTGATATTCAATCTAAACCTTCCCTGGTGAAGTTTGAGGAGGTTTCCTCTCCTCCTGTCCCTATTCCCTGGGAGCAGAGCCCCCCTGGCTGCCCCCTCCTGTCAGGAGCTGTGCAGAGCCAGGGTTCCCCCTGATCCCTCTTTGCTCCAGGCTGAGCCCTTTCCCAGCTCCCTCAGCCGCTCCTGGGGCTCCATTCCCTTCCCTGGACACGCTCCAGCCCTTCAACGTCTTTAGTGCAGTCCTGAGGGGTCAGAAGTGCCCCCAGCACTCGAGGAGGTGCCTGAGCAGGGCCAGCACAGGGGACAGCCCTGCCCCAGCCCCGCGGGAGCTGCCCCAGGCCAGCAGCAGCTCTGGTGCAGGAGCTGCTCAGGACATCCAGACCCGGATTCTCCCCGCGCTCAGCCTTTGCCCCCCGGCTGTGCTGGCTGACCCTGCACAGGCTCTGAGCCATCCTCACCCCCCACAGCCAAACCTCTCCCTGCTCCCCCTGCTCCAGGCCGGGCTGTGTTTGGAACGTGGGAATGGGAGAGGGAAGGAGGAAGGCGAGAGATAAAGGGGAAATCTCTGCTGTCTGATCTGCTGGAATGAAAAATGAAAATGTCTGAGATCCCTTCCTTGAAGTGCACGAGCATGAAAGGAGCAGGAGCACAATTCCATGTGCTTGTTTGCCTGCATTTGAGAGTAAAACTGAACAAAAGGAGCTAAAAAAGAAAACTCTTTATCTGAGGACAGGATGCAGACGGCAGGGCTCGTATTTACCCCTCATTTGGATTCAACAAATGTGTCCTAGGAATACATTTTTAGAAACTATTTTTCTCCAGGAATACATTTTTTATTAGCTGTTATTGCTCAATTTGTGCTGGTTTCCAAAGAGCTCGGGTGGCTCGTGGGGACAGATGGAGAGGAGAGATTCCTGACTCACTGCAGAGAGCCCAGGTTTCATGAAGCCTCAGCAGGCAGGCATTTCCCAGGGTTTGAAGCCCAGGTGAACACACTGGAGCAGCTGTGGCCTGCCTGGAAATGGGACCCAGGGATGGAGACTGCCCAAAGGAGAGCCAGGCTGGAGGCTGACAGATCTCAGCACCCATCCCCGGCTTTTCCAACCCTTTCATTGTCTTCAACCCCCAAACAAAGGAGCTTTCCTCCCCTGCTCCTCTATTCCCACTCCTTTCCCACCAGCGAATTTATCAGGCTGGGATTTTCCCACTTCATTCACGGGGTGGTTGGAGCAACACCACCTTTTTTTTTCAACAGCAGAACGAGTTTTCCCATTAATATCCAAAGGGCAGGGCCAAATTGGGAACACAAGAGGAAAAAAGACTCAGCAAATGTGTTCAGGTCCCTGGTGCAGCAGGGTCGGGACATTCAGGATCCCTGAATTCCTCTTTCAGTGAGAACAACACCCTCACACTGATGCTCCGCAGTGCATATTCTCCATACAAATGTATTTGCTGGGTAGGGATATGTGTGGAAAATATTCTGTATGTGGGAAAGACGTCTCTCTCCATCTAAAGATAACATTTGGGATGATCTCAGGCCCATTTCCTTGGTCTTACCACTGAAATCAATCTTTAACCAACAAAAATCCATTCTCCTCTTCCATTATGCACTGCAGGAAAGAAAAACGAGTGAACAGAACAACCGAAAGGCAACAGAAGAGAGAGCAACTCCTGCTCCACCAACTCCTTCCTCAGCACCTGGAGGCAGAAGGCCTTTCCCAGGTATTTTGTGGCCACAGGGGCTGGGGGCAGAGTGGGGCTCCATCAGGAGGGGATGGCAGCCCGTGGAGGGGGTGCAGGCTGGGCACAGATTGCAGGCAGCTCCCCTGCCCACCCAGCGCTGCAGGAGCAGGGCAGGGCACAGGATCACTGCTGTTTCTCGCAGCCTCTCAATGACCAGACTGAGAAAAACACCTTTTATCTCCTTTTTTTCCTTCCCTCTGAAATAATCACCCAAGCCTAGAGATACTCGAACAATAATTTCTGTCCTAAATTGCTTCCCCTTCCTGTTCAGCTTGCTTGGAAAGGGTTACACAGATCGCATCCCAGGAATGTGCTTTTGTTTTCCTTTGGATCCGCTGGCACAGGGGAGGGAAACAGGAGAGTTTTTTACTGAATTGTTCCCTTTGAGGGTGGGCAGGCCCTGGCCCAGGGTGCCCAGAGCAGCTGTGGCTGCCCCTGGATCCCTGGCAGTGCCCAAGGCCAGGCTGGACAGGGCTTGGAGCAGCCTGGGACAGTGGAAGGTGTCCCTGCCATGGCAGGGGTGGCCTGGATTGGCTTTAAGGTCCCTTCCAACCTCAGCTATTCTGGGTCTTCTATGAAATGTCTTCTCACCTTTTTCTGGAGGAAAACCTAAACAAAAAGAGCATTTAGAAAACCATCAACTTGTAAAACACAAAATATTCCACATGAGGAAAACTGCTGAATAATAATAATAATAAAAAAAAATAACAAGGAGGACATTATTTCTGGACTCTGCCTTTTTCAGAATCCAGTAATCAAGGAGTTCGTCTCCTCAGTACAAACCAAATTATTTTCTTGGTAGAAATGTCTAAAGTGGTGCTGGATTTAAGGAGCTTGCAGAAGTAGGTCCACATTTTAATTGCCAGGAAAATAAATTACAGGCAACCACAGTGCACTGTGGGGGCTGATGAAATCGGGGTGGAAGGGTGTAATTGCATTATTTTATAATAGTTAGATTATTGCAGAGGAGGTGTAATACAAAAAGCAGGGGGTGAAGGTGACAAGGGCTGATTTTTGCCTTGTGCAAACACTTGGTCCTGTAAGGAATGAGGGGTAAGGAATGAGGAGTAGGTAAGGAATGAGGAGTTTGTAGGGGATCAGGAGTTTTTAGGGAATCAGGAGGTTTTAGGGAATCAGGAGGTTTTAGGGAATCAGGAGTTTGTGGGGAATGAAGCTCAGCAGGAGCAGTGATGGGGAGGGGGTGGAAGGATGGGCCAATATCCAAACCCCATTCCCCAACCACAGCCCTGCAATTTCCCCTCTGCTGAAGCAGAACTCACCAGTTCTTTCCACAACCCCCAAGTGTAGAAGCTGGGGGTGTCTGGCCCAGCAGGGTTTTATTTTATCAGCTCAGTGATCCTTCAGTCAATTCCTGCGGGGATCCACAGAGGCTTCTTCCTGTAGGCACTGCAACCACTCTGAGAATCCTTCAAGAGTGACAAGAGCACTCCTCAGCAGCGATGTCATCAGCAAAACAAGCTGAGAAACAGATAAATATTGTGACAATGTCACTCCATCCACACGGTGAGGAAAAGAAACCTGCTCCAGCAGAGCTGCATTTCCAAGAGCACTGGTGTGGATTACAAAGCATTTTGGTGTTAACAGAATGCCCGTCGTGGGAGAGAAGTGCTAATTCAAGTTTGATCCCTGGCGGGATTGAAAAGATGAGTGGATGTGGCACTTGGGGACGTGGTTTCGTGGCCTGGCAGTGCTGGGGGAATGGTTGGACTCCATGCTCCTAAAGGTCTTGTCCACCTTCAATGGTCTTCAAGATTCTGAAGACAGAAGGGGGCCAGATCTCTCCCCTGCACTCCCAGAATCCTGGGAGGGAACCATAAATCCATAAATCAACAGAACCAGAGGGAATTTCACTCTGAACACTCTCCCTGGGAGGAGGTGCACAAGCAAAGCTCCCAGGAGTGGGACGAGAGCAGAACTTCTGGAACGCTCTGCAGCAGCCGTGGCAGGAAATGGGCTGAGGGTGCTGTCACTTGGAAACAAAGGACATCAAAGTCTGCAGGCAGAAGCTCCTTTTCTCCTGTTTCCCTCAAATACGCTGGATTTGATGCCAGCCTTGGCAGTGCCACCTATTTTTAACTGTTGGCCAACAATAACAACAGCCTTGGAAAATCAACTGCAGAGCATCCCAGTCCTTTGGGAACAGCTTTTCCTGCACCTGGGGCTCCTCAAACCAAGCTGCCTGAGAGGATAAACTGTGCTCTGCAAAGCAGGAAGGGCAGTGATGGTCTCTCATCATCTGCCATTCACTTTGCTCCAAAAATGCAGGAGAAGTCCCAGCAAATGAAGAGGAACAGCCCATCGAGGGTGAGGAGGGCTCCAAAGCCATCCTGGCTCCCCAGACTCCAGCTCTGCACTGAGCCCCTGCTCCTGTCCAGCCCAGGGAGAGCAGGGACTGCAGCATTTGTTGGAATCACCCCACAGGAATTGCTTTCACAGCCCGCAGTGTAGGCCGGCAATGATCCCCAAAGATGCCTTGGCTGCCTGTTCCTTTCATGCTGTGGCCAAAGCCAAGCTGGAGGCTCCCAGGATTTGCTCAGGGCTGAGCTGAGGCTGGGATTTTCCCCAGGGATGCTTTCCTGCACCCATGCACAGCTCTGCCTGTGCCCAGGCTCTGTCAAAGGCCAAGCCTGCCCACACCTTACATTTGTGTTCTCTTTGTGTTTCATCCTCTCAGGATCTTCTCTTTGTGACTCTTTGGGGCCTGCAGTGCTTTAGTGGGGCCTGTTCCCTGTCCTTCTCCTGGAAATGCCCTGAACAGGGGGATCTTGGCTCATTTCCCTTCCTGCCCCGTTTCATTTGCAGGGTGCTCCTGCTCTGGACTGCTGGGCGGTTGAAGGAGTTCCTGTCATCAGCGGTGCTGCCCACAACAGGGAGCTGGAAGTCCATGACCTGGAAGGTCCCTTCCAACCCAAGCCATCCTGGATTCCATAATTCCAGGATTCTGTGCCCTTGGATAACTGTCCAGGACAAGGCTGTTCTCTCAAGGTGCTTCTCCAGCACCAGTGCCCCATTCAATGGCACCTTTGGTGTCCACTGAGCCCCAGGGTTTGCACCATGACCCATGAGCAGAGCTCCCAGCCGAGGGTCCCTGCCCAGGGGATTCGGTTCTTCTGGGAAATGCCACAGAAGCTTTTGCTGCAGGGTCACCAAATCCTTGGCCTTTCCTCCCTGGCCTTTCCTCCCTGATGCCAGAGAGGCATGGCCGCAGCTCCTGGGGAGGGCAGAGGGGCAGGGGCAGCAGCCTCAGCTGGGCAAACTCCCACTGCTGGTGCCAGCAGCAGCTCCAGCTGCAGGAAACCCCGGGAGAAGCCAGGCCCAGCCAAGGTGGGATGGTCCCACAAGCTCCTGACTCATTTCCTGATGCTTCTCCACCCTTGGATGCTTCAGGCCACATCCTCAGAGATCCTTTCCCTGCTTTACTTTTGCTCTGAGACCAGGCAAACCAAGTCAAGAAGCCAAGGCAAGCCCTGCTGTTCCACAGGAGCGCCAGAGCGAGGCCGTGTTGAAGCACAGAAGTTCCCTGAGTGTCTTTCCTTGCCAGAGCAGAGTTTAATTTTCCATAAGAAAGTTGCTGAGAAATGTTTCTGGGAAGATGTAGGGGATGAAGGATTTATAAAGTAATTTTTTCTGCTTCGGCTGCTGGATGCCTCCCCACCAACCTCTCCCTCGCTGTCCCCTGGGCCCAGCTCTCCAGCTGTACCAGGTTAACACAGAATTAACATCTCTGATGTGCAGCAGCGGAGAAAAGCAGGAGTTGGACAAGATAGAGCAGGGAAATAAAGACATTTCCTGCTGTTAGGGGCACTGCTGGTTTAAGGAGGGATGCACAGGAGTGCTGTGCAGAGTGAGGACTTGAAAAACCTTTCTTAGTTTTGGTTTTTAGTTAAAACATCCTGTGCTGTGCTGAATGTGGCACCAAACAGCACACAGAGCTCAGTGTCCAGCCAGCCAAGGCACCTCAAGGGGAGGCAGAGAATTCCTGCCCATTTCTCCCTGTGCAATGCAATATTTCACAAGGACAGCCCATAACCACGCCCTGTCCCTCAGGGGCACACAGTGCCAGGGCCCCTGGCGGCTTTTCGGGTTCTTGGAGTGAATTTTCTTCCCCAGGTGCAGCTAGTGCCCAAAAGATTGATCAAAGGTTCTTCCTGGCAGGAGCTGGAGCTGGCGTGGATCCCTTGGAAGGCACGGGAGTTCTCACACAGAGCCTTTATATGGACATTGAGTCCCACGCAGCTTCGGGGCAGAATCCCTGCAACAGCAGCAGAAGCTTAAACCCACAGGTGCTTTCAAATAAAAGAAATTAACACAAAATAAAGAAAAGAAAAAGTAAAACCTCCCCTAACCCCCTGCATTTTCAGCAAAAGAGGTGCAAGGCAGATCTTCTGGGGCAGGTTCAGCTGACAGATTTCATTTTGAATCCTCTCCCAAGCCTTCTTCCCCCCCTCACCACTGCTCTACAAGATCATCCAGGCTCTTCCTACAACTTTTCCCTGTATTCCCTCCACTGTCATCCGGCTCCCAGTCCAGGATATTGATCATTTTCATTTTTCCATGCTCTGCTTGGGGTCACTCACCAGAATTAGCAGCACGTTCCAGTGTGCTCCCTTCCAGCTCTCCTCACGCCCTGATCCCAGATGGGATTTTATCCATCAGGTTCCTTCACTCAGGCACAGAAACAAGGAACTCTTCCTGGAGAGAGCTGAGGCCCTCTGGAAACAGAGGCTCTGGAAATTGCATTCCCATCTTTCCTTGTGCAGCATTTCCATCTCCCTGTTGTGTTAAGCTCTGGATTCTCCATTTTACTGGCTTGGTTTGGTTTTTTTTTTCCTTTCACACATTCCAATTTTCTTTAATTGGTTCTCCCACTTTTCTTTAATTGTTGAATTTTTCCATTTCCATGCTGAGCAGAAGAGAAAACCTCACTCATTGCCCGAGTTAATTGTGCAGGTGATCAGATCAGCATCCCCACTAGCGGTGTCACTCCAAATTCCACACTCAGGTGTGTCCTGCTTCACCTTCCTGGGAAATTCCAGACCTCCTTTTTCCAGCATTCCCACTGCAAGTGCCCTCTGCTCCATTTGGGGCCGGGCAGAGGATCCAGCAGGACAGGGCCAGCTGGGTGACACCGTGCCCTGCTCAGCTGCACCACCCCATCCCTCCAGGAGGCCCCAGCCCTGCCCAAAAGCATTTTTGGCCCTCATCCCCCTCCCCTGGGCAGATCCAGCACCGGCAGCTCCGGAATTGGGCCCGACATTCCTTCCTCTGTTCCCGCTGCCAGAGCCGGAGCAGCGCAGTGGGGAAAGCGCTGCTGGCAGGAGCTGACTCCACCTGAGTGCGGAGCAGCCTGGCTCTCCCTGCCTCACTTTCCTTGTCCTTGGATGCCTCCCCCTCTCCTCTCCCACACGGAGAGCATTTCCAGCAGAGCTGAGCTCCTGTGCTGTCTCCTTGCAGTCAGCTTCTTGGAATTTCAGCACATCCCTCAGAGAACCAGAGGGAAAGGTCACCAGGAGTGGACTTGCATTGCTTTTTTAAGGAATAATTCCTGATTTTTTAGTTTTCAAAGTCCTTATCATAAAAAAAAAAAAAAAAAGAAAAAGACAGAGAAGACATCAAAGTCTGGATCAGATTAGTCCTGAAACCTCCGAATTTTATTATAAATAAAAAGAAATCATTTCTCCTTTCTTGAGAGTGCAGATTTAAGAGACTGAATAAACATTTCAGCTTTTAATAAAACATCTCCTTTGCAGTCCTAGAGAATTTGGAATCATAGGCAAATTCAAAGCAGGCAACTTCAAGGTTGGATCAGGTCACTGAGAGCCTCGTCCGCCTGAGACCCTCCCGGAATGTGCATCCCTCACCTCCATGGACAGCCTGTCCCGGTGCCTCACAACTCCAGCAGCTCAACAGCTTCACCCAAGGCTCTGTAAAAGGTTCCAACACCTGCAGGGAACTGAAGGGAAATGGCAGAATAAATTGCTTTACTCAAATGGTGTGATTAAGGGAGCCTTGATCCAAACTCAGGTGTAAGGAGAGGTGGCACCGCAGGCCGGGCTGGCCCAGCTTCCCTCTGTTTGCTTTGTCAGGAATAACTGCAGAGGGACAAAGACCTGCTCACCTCACAAGTTCAAGTGCTTTAGCTCTTGGTTCTCCTGCAGTTCTCATTTTCTCTCCAGCCCACCTGACCATGGTTTAACTGGACACATCTCCGTGAGAGCCTTCTGGACTCTCTGGAGCACATCCTCCCTTCGGAAGGAGCACAGGGAATTTTGTGAGGGCCCAGCTTCACTGGAGAGGTCCCTGTCTGCCCAGCCACCACCACAGGGCAGAGGATCTTTCCAAAGGGATTTGCTGAAAGGGAGATCTCTGAAACATCCCTGGGAGATCTCTGGAAAATCCCCTGTGGATCCCTCCTCACTGCATCCACTCCCCGGTGCAGCTCCAGAGGCTGTTCTGATGCTTTTATTAATGGCTTTGTTCTTGCACTTCTCAAGCTGACAGTTTATTTTCCCTCCTCCAGGTTGCTGCCATCACACCAGGGAATATTTACAGCTGTCTCTGCCCCCTGGCCACGTATTTTCCAGACAACTGGCTTGTGGGACAGGCACTGTCCCTGAAAGGAGAGGTAGGGAACTCAGAGTTGAGTTGAGGGTGAGTCTCAGGGTGCACAGGCTCCTTGTGGCTCCCAAACGCTCCAGAATATGGAAAATAAAGAGCCTGAGTCAAAATCCATCTCTAAAAACGCACCCCATGAGGTGAGGAGGGAATTCAGGGGGAATTTCCCCATGGAAAGGGTTGTTAAACATTGGAAGGGGCTGCCCAGGGATGTGTTGGAGTCCCCATCCCTGGAGGTGTCCAAGGAAGGCCTGGACGTGGCACTCAGGGCTCTGGGCTGGGGACAAGGTGGGAATCGGGCACAGGTGGGACTCCATGGTCTGGGAGGGATTTTCCCAGCAGAATGATNCTCCATGTTCTGGGAGGGATTTTCCCAGCAGAATGATCCTGGGATTGTGGGATTGTGGGGTTCTGGGGTTCTGGGATTCTGTGAGCCAGCTCTGGCCCAGATGTAGCTGTGTCCCGGTGCTGGGGAAGGGCTGGCAGTTCCCTTTGCAGCTGCCTGCTTTGCCCAAGGCCTTTGGTCCCAGCCTGGCCAGGGCGCAGCTCAGCCTGGGCCTGGCCTGGCTGATCCTGGCCTGGCTATCATCGAGTCGGCTGGGTGCAGCCTCGGTCACCCTGAGCCTGGCTGGCCATGGCTGCCTGAGCCCAGTGGGGGCTGCTGGACCCTCTCCTCTCAGCCCAGGCCTGCAACAGGCCATCATTCCAAGTTTTCCTTCTTGTTCCCCACTCCTGCCTCATGTTCCCCTCGGAACAGCCCCATCCTACTGCTCACCGCCAATTTATCCCTCCTTGGGCTGTATTTGTTGGAAAACACCGTGCAGAGAAGCAGGAAGACATGGGAGAGCATCTTCCTTCCTCTTGTTAGGAAACAGAGCCGAGTTTTTTCTGCCTTTGCAGAGCTTGTTGCTGATATTTTCCTTCCTCTGCTTTTCCCTGAGGCTCCTCTGCTCCAACCAAAAAGTAAATAAATAAAAATTGCCACCATTTCATTGGAAAGGAGCCAGTTGCTGGGTGAATCATTCCTGTGGATTCACACTTAGGGCTGTCTGTCACTCTGCTGCTGGCCTTCTCCGTGGGTAATTGGGATGTGGTGCCTCCAGTGCCAGGCAATCCCGGGACCTGGGACACCACACAGCTCTCCATCCTCAGGACACCTCAGCCCGGATCCCAACCTCTGCTGCTGCAGATAGGGAGCCTGGATGGATGCTTTGTGCAAATAGAACATTCATTTTCCTGACAGGGTAATAATAAAGCCACTAAATCAGTCCCAGGATTTTTTGCGTTACACACACTATTTAAATGACTTGTCATCCCTACAAATTGTGCCCTGGATAAATGACTGCTCCAATGTTTACACCTGTGACTTGGAATTGAGACTTTCTAGCCAGGAAGTGGCATTAGTGAAGAAAAATGTGCTGGGCAGGGATAGCCCTGGAATAACTCACTCTTCCTGAGCAGGAACTGTCTTTCCTGAAGTGCTTTAACGCTGAGATCAAAATGTGACCTCCTGAGCCTCTGTCTGATCTGCCTCAGAAGGTGAAAATGAGGGAATGTGCTCCAGGATCCTGCTTCTTGCAGGTGCAGGTGCTCACAGAGCTCAGAGCTCCCTCCCTCCTCACCACTGAGGCTTTGCCACAACCAGTGATTGCTGCAAGAAAAGTTCAGCCTCTGCTGCAGCACGGATGCCTGGGACAGCTCTGCCCAAGGCCATGTGTTCCAGCCAGAGCAATTCTGGTGTCAGGAGTCACTCTGCAGGGCCCTGAGGCTGCTCTGGCCTGGGGCTGGTGTCTGCTGTGCACCAGAGCGTGTCCTTCGGAGGAGCCTGTCCCGCTGGAGGCTCCACAGGGAGCGCAGGCAGCACCCACCATGCAATGCTGCGCTCCTTGGGCACATCCCAGTGGGCAAGGCAAGGATTCCTGGCTTTGGAGGAGCTGCAGAATCCCAGGATCAACGAGGCTGGAAAAGACCTCTGAGATCATCGAGTCCAACCTAAGACCCAACAGCACCATGGCACCCAAACCATGGCAGGGCCTGTGTTCCCCTGAGCACCTCCAAGCACAGTGAGAGCACAGCACCCTGCAGGCACAGCCCAGGGTGGCTGACAGGACATGAGGATTTATCCCACACCTTTTGGCAAAATCAGACTGGATTCTCTCATTTTATCTCCCAGTGGCCAAGTCTAATCTCCCTCACACTGGAGGATGCCCAGAGGTGATTGGGACACTCCAAACCAGGCAGTTTTGGGGGCTGATCCCACCCCATCCAAGAGGAACAGTTGGTTTTCCATAGAAACAGGTCCTTGTGGAAGATTGGGAAGAAAATTCCCATTTCTCCCTGCTTGCTAAACGAGCAGCTCAGCGGAGTGACAGGGAGCTGTGGATGGACTGACATTTCTGCCTCTTAATCTCTGCAATGCTCTCACAAAAGATCGTGCCCTGAGATCTCTTCTGGTGCACGTGGAGGGCATTGGATGAAAGATTTACAGGGGCAACACAAAGTCCTTTTCCATGGAGTGGCTTTTCTGTCTGTTTAGTGTCAGAGTCGAGTATTCCAGGAGGAGGTTTGCCTGGAAAAGAGCTGCTCCTTTCACGCCATAAGAGAGCAGCAAATGCAGTGAAAAGAGCTCCCTGTCCCAGGGGCGTGTGTTTGGGGCGAGGGCCTGAGTTCAAATGCTTTTGGCAGGACAAGGCTGTGACCTGCAGCTGGCAGTGCTCCTCACACCCTGCACAGTCACTGGATTTCGAGATCCTTGTGTGGGTAACACCAACTGCTCCGTTTGAAGCACTCAGAGCTGTCCCAGAGGCTGGGAGGAATCACTGCTGGGCTCAGGAGCTGCTTGCAAACCCTTGGCTGGCTCTGCTGGAAGGGGGTTCAGAGCAGGAGGGAGCAGCTCTGCCCTGGAAATTCCTGGGATTTCAAGGCTTTGCTCTGAGGGCAGCAGAGGGATGGCAGGATTGCAACTGAGGTGGACAGAGCTGTTTGCCCAAGCACAGATGAGGCAGGAGAGAATCCCCCATTCTTTCCCTTCCCATTGCCATCCTTGGCAGCAGCCTGGCTTTGGCCCAGCCCATGATGTGAAGGCCCCTCTGCTTTTCTGCCTTGCTGTGCCTCTCCTGTGTGTGCCCATGAAACAGGCACTGCCCTTTCCTGCCCCTGCAGATCCCTCTCCCATCCCTGCCTGTGGAATATTCATTCCCTCGCTGGACAAGGACAGTCTCAGATGTACAGCACCGTGGGGAGCAGTCTCCAGGTACAGCCCTTGCCTGAACTCAGGCAAATCATCCCTGTGGGAATCACTCCAGGACTCCTCTCTTTGCCCTTTGAGAAATTCCTTTTCCGAACGGAGAAATCCTTACTCAGCTGCCCCTGTGGAGGGAAGGGCAGCCATGGCAGTGAGGAATGCTGTGACTTCACCTCAGACCCCGCTGTTCTCTGCCTGCTCAAACCTTGTCTCTATATTAAGCTGTACATCTTTGGCTCACCAGCCTTCCTGGGAAGCTTCCAAGGCTCCTAGCTCCGAGGCTCGTGCTGTGGCCGTGTTCCTGTCACCAGCCAGAAAAGTTTGGGAGTTCAGAACAAGGTAAAGTTACACAACCTCGATTAAAATACCACCACAGCAGCCAGCTCTGCTTCCCCCAGCTCAGTAACAGCTGCTCTGCTCTCTTCCCAGAGAAAGCCTTGCTCAAGCTTTCTGGCTGCTTGTGGGTTTTTTTTGTGGTTTTGTTTGTTTTGTGCCGCATTTATTTTACTTCTCATTTATTTTACTTCTCTGACTCTCTTAGCAATAAACCACTTTGCAGCTTTAAGTTCAGCCTGTTTTACCCTGAGTGCATCTTCTCCCGGTTCCTTATCTCAACTCATGAGCCCTGGGTGCGTTAATTTTTTCTCTCCTCTGCCCAGCTGTGGCAGGGGAGAGCGAGTGAGTGGATGTTGTGGGTGCCTGGCGCTTGGCCAGGGTCAAACCACGGCACTGCACGAGCCTGAGCTCCTGGTGTTAATCCCCAGCCCTCTCCAATCCCGGATTCCAGCTCCTTGCCATGCCTGGCACTTCTCACAGTCAGGCAGCAAGGACTTTTCAGGACCATTCAACCACTGTGCTCGAGTTCCCTGGAAAAGCCTGCCTGGGAGATGAGCCTTTACTCCTTTCCATGGCTCTGGCCCTTCCAAAGCGGGCTGTGGGCTGGTGGCTGGGACAAACCCCGCTCTCGGGGGGGCTGTGCAGGGACAGGCTGGCTCCAAGGGGAGCCTGTAACCCCAAAGAAGCGGCAACACCTCGGCACCAAAGCACCGCAGCTACAAGAAACGGATTCCTCTTCTTGCTGCACCACTAAACCAATGCAGGCCCTGCACTGAACAGCCAGGGCTTCCACTGGGGTGGACAAGAGATCCCAGAACATCCTGAGCTGGGAGGGACCCACAGGATCACCCAGCCCAGCCCCTGGCCCTGCACAGACACCCCAACAATCCCAGCCTGGGCATCCCTGGGAGCTCCTGGAGCTCTGGCAGCCTCGGGGCCGTGCCCATTCCCTGGGAAGTCTGGGCAGTGCCCAGCAGCCTCTGGGGGAAGAATCTTTCCCTAAAATCAAACCTGACCCTGCCCTGGCACAGCTCCAGCTGTTCCTGCCCCTCTGACTGCCTCATTTTCTTTTTTCCTTTTCTTTCTCCTTGTTTTCCCTTCTCTTGCATGCAGCTGTCTCACTCTAACAAACCCTCTGCATCTCGTGCCTTCCAAAGCCCCAGCTCAGCGCTGGCTTGGGGTTTCTGAGCCCTCCCTGCTGTGCCAGCTGCTCCCTGTGCACTCAGCAACGCATTCCTGGGGCTGCAGGATGAACTGGGCTGTTCCTTACATGAGCATCGTGTTACAGGCATTTGCCAAGGGCCACTGGCACCTCAGCTGTCACTGGCTTAAAATAGGCAGAGCTGCTGGGTCTGGTGGCTCTGCAGCTCCTTGTGACCGTGGGGTGCTCAAGAAAAGGTCCCAACAAGGTTTTGATTCTGCACTCAGCAAGATGCTGCAGGAGAGCTGAGCTCAGACATCATTTAATCACGGCTTTATGGACCTCTTAAAGCACCGTGGAAGAAATATGTTCCTCAGCCCAGGCAGTGCATTTTATTATGCTCATCCAACAGCATAACCTTAGTTTAACTCCAGGTTAATGAAACTTAGGGTAGCACTGAAAGAATAAAAAGTGCCAGGGAGCAAAAAGAATCCTAAATCTACATTTTTCAGTCATACAACCTTAGATTTGACCTCGGGAACAGAGTTGCAAAAGCAAAAGCCATCTGAACTCAAAGTTTTCCTGGAGACTCCAAACTCAGGCTGAATGCTGTGGGAGTTCTTGGGCACGGACTTGTCTTTCCAACTGCCATGAAGGGTTCACAGTGAGACTTGTGCTTCCTCTCTTCACATCACAGTGGAGGGCAACAACTCCTTGGGGTAGCATTTTAGGGCAGCACTTCAAAGAACTGCACTCACTCCTTCCCCATTAAAGTATGCTGGAAAGGCTTTCCAGGAGAAATGCTTCCATGGGCACTTTTTAAATGAGCAAAGCTCATGGGAGCCAGAAATTGCTGCAGTAAGGGCTTGGAGAAGCCTGCCTGTTCCTGCCTAGGCCAGTGGTGATCTGAAGGCTTTTGTGGTTAAAGGTGTGAAACCAGAGGGCTCCAGATCCTTCTGTGCCTGCCTCACCTTTGGCCCTGCTCAGCTGCCACACCTGGGCCAGAATTCCCAGAGCTTCCCAGAATTCTGCTGAGCTTCCAGCAGGAATAGAGAGGCACAGAGCACAGGGAAAGCAGTCCTTGCGTCCTTGCTGAGTCCTGAGACACAGCCTGGCCCCAGGGTGGCCTTCCCCAGAGAGCTCACAGCGCTTTGGGGCAGAAGGGACCTGGACTCCTTCGAGGACAACCGTGTGACCCAGAGATCAGGGGCCTGCAGCGCCCATCCAACCTGGCCTCCCGAGCTCCTGCCCACACCCTGGAACTCCTCCCACCTCCCCATCCCATCCCATCCCATCCCATCCCATCCCATCCCATCCCATCCCATCCCTCCTGAACTCCTGCCCACACCCTGGAACTCCTCCCACCTCTCCATCCCATCCATCCCTAATCCTCCCCTCAGAGATTCAAAACCCCAGAGCCCTGCTCTAGTCCCACATAATCCTCTTTTTGGCCACTGAAGAGCTCCAAGTTTATTATCCAAACCACCTCAGCTCCATCCCAGAGCCCCCACTGTTCCCAAATCCATGTCTGAGCCACTCCCAGCCCGGGGCATGGCCCCAGCTCAGCCCCATGGAGCAGAACTGCGGGGGTTGCTCAGGCCCT
This sequence comes from Dasyornis broadbenti, assembly GCA_013397935.1. Lineage (NCBI taxonomy): Eukaryota > Metazoa > Chordata > Aves > Passeriformes > Dasyornithidae > Dasyornis > Dasyornis broadbenti. Next base: position 84,657 of record VZRN01001731.1, read on the forward strand.
GAGCGCAGTTTGGGTGAGAAGGGCACTTGGGTTGTGACCCACTTGGCTCGGAACTGATGTCCCCAGCCCTGAGGCTTGCTGGGAATGAGGATCCTTTGGCTGACATTCCCTGCAGGAATGCACAGCAGATCCCTGAGCTCAGCTGCTCTCCTCCGGCTGTGCAGGAGAAGCTGTTGGATCATGGATTCCTGCAGGAGATGGAAGGGAAGGGAAGGGAAGGGAAGGGAAGGGAAGGGAAGGGAAGGGAGACAGGAATTCCTGCCCAGATTCTGCAGGCAGAGGTGCAAACAGCCCCAGCTTTGCCTGGACAAAACCACCATGGAGCAGGAAAGGAAGCAGCTCTGCCATGAAGATGCTGTGTTGGGCTCTGCCTTCTGCAGAGCTGGAAAGGAAGGAATTCCTGCAGGAATCCTTCTGTCTACTTCGGTCATACGGATCTGCCTGGAGAGCAGAAGCCTCTGGGGGACTTCATCGAGGCCCTCCAGTACTTAAAGGGAACTTTAAAAAGAGGGAGAGCAACTTTGGCTTGGGCAGAGGGTGATCAGACAAGGAGGAACTGTTTTAAACTAAAGAGGAGAGATTTAGGTTGGAAATTAGGAAGGAATTGTTCCCTGGGAGGGTGGAGAGGCCCTGGCACAGGGTGCCCAGAGCAGCTGGGGCTGCCCCTGGATCCCTGGCAGTGCCCAAGGCCAGGCTGGACAGGGCTTGGAGCAGCCTGGGACAGTGGGAGGTGTCCCTGCCATGGCAGGGGTGGGATGGGATGAGCTTTAATGTCCCTTCCAACCAAAGCATTCCAGGATTCTACAACAGCATCTCTATTCTTCCCTCACCAGTGCAAGCCCTCCATCCACACCAATCCTGACCCTCTCTGGGTGGTTTTATTTTTGCAGTGGGTAAATAGGAGCCACCCAAGCCCTCCTGTTCCCTATTCCCTCCATGCGCAGCACAGAATTTGGGAGGATGGTGATTGCCACCAGCTGAGTTCCTGCATCTGCGGGCTGCTCCCAGCTTCTGTTTGCCTTGAACCTGCAGAATTGCAGCCCAGCCCAGGGCTCTGCAGGGCTCACAGCCAGGCACAAACCCTGGCACGCAGAGTTCGCAGCCAGTGTAAGAGAGAGGCAGTGTATTTCACACGTTACAGACTGGAACAGAGGCTTAAGGAGCCTGTTTAAAGCATATTTAAACTCCAGGAACGACTCTCCTTGACTTCCCCAGGTTTTGGATCACGCTCAGGGAAATTATACAAGTTGCCAAAATTCCCAGAGTGAGCTTGTAGAAAAGCCAGGACCCCCAGGCTGGATTTGCCAAGGCCCACACTGGTGCTGCAGCCAGCCCGGTGCTGGAGGGGCTGGAGTGGCAGCAACAATCTGCTCGAGTGTGAAATCCCCGCTGCCAGCCTGGCAGGGCTCAGCTCCCTGACCTGCTCCACTGCTCACATCCAGCATTTCCCTTCAGCAGAGAGCAATCATGGAATTATGCTGGGGAAGAGCCGGCACCAGCTCCGTGGTAATTCAGGGAAAAGAGAAAGAGGCTCTTTTTCAGGCATTGAGACATTCCTTGGTGCAGCTTTGGGGCAGCTCAGGCAGCGGATTCCCAGGCTGAGAGCTCTCGGATGGCTTTGCCTCCCTGCAGGATGGATCCCAGGGATCTTTGCTTTGCTGCAAGCTGAGCATGAGGCCTGAGGGGCAGCAGAAACTCTGCCTGCTCCATGAGCCTCTCCCTCCGTGGTGGGCGCTGCCCAGACAATGCATCCATTGCATCCCACCTGTTCAATCCTGAGGTTTCCCCCCTCTTCCAGCCACGAGTGAGTTTGGCATTGTTTTATTTGTTTGTTAAGCTGCACATTCCAGCTCAGGGGCTTTCCCTGAAGAAAAATACTCACTGCCTTGGACAATGGATGGTCTGGAATCACTTCATCTATCAATAAAGTGCAGCTTGCTCTGCAGGGAAATGCAGCAGCAATTTAACAGCAGGGGCCAGGAATGGAGACAACTGCAATGAATGAACAACTGCACCAAGGAAAACTGCAAAGGAAACTGAACATACACAGGCACAAACAGACATTTGATTTTGGCTCAGGCCTCCCAGCCAGTTGTTAGAAAAGCCTCACTAAAGCTCTTCTGACTAAATGCCCTTTAGTTTTGGATCTGATAAAAGCATCTTCTGGAGAGACAGTGAGAATCTATTTGAAGCAACCAGTTTGAAAATGGAGTATTCTGAGGGGATTTATTTAAAGATCTTGCCACTGTTCTGGATTCTGAAGCTCTATTTTTATGCCTTTGTTTTCATTTGAAAGAGAACACATTATTCCAACTGTCCTATGACTAGCAAAGATGATTATGAGAAAGAAAAGAAATGTGCAGTTCCTTCTTCTCCCAGCCAAGGAATTTGCATGCTGTAATAATGGGTGTGAACTGAAGAGAGTTGAACAAAGCAGGAAGCCCAGACATCTGTGGTGGCATCATCCCCCCGTGCCTTTGCTTTGTGTGGGGATAAAAGAGATCAGCAAGCATCAACAAGGGGGAGGCAGGAGCCCTTGAGAGAGGGCACAGATCTGGGGACAGTGTGCTTGGATTTGAGACAAGGAATGGTCCAGGATCCCAGCCCTGCTGCCTCATGGCAGTGCCTCAGTCCTGGTTTTGTGAAAATCTGGGATACCTCGTGGATTTCCAGCACTGCTGAGGGGGATCTCAATGCTTCAGCTTGGGTGGGGCTGCCCAGGGGAGATTCCTCTTTCAGAGACAGCTCTAAAATCAGCCATTGGAGGGTACAGAAGGGTCATTTCTATAGTGCCATGATATGTGACAACTTTTACTCGAACATTTCATTCCTTGGCTGCGTGGCCCACAGGAATCCAGTGGGTGTGATGGAGAGCAGTGCAATGCTCCAGAGCAGAGCAGCCCCTTGGCCCTGCCAGGACCTGCCCAGGCACAGCTCTCCCCAGCTCGGCAGAGATTCACACAGCGCTGATGGCAAAGTTTTGTTTTTTTTTTTTTATCCCCTCCTCCTACACAGAGGAAGAACAAAGCCATGAATTTAGCTCAGGAAAGGAATGAGCAGCAGGTTAATCAGAGTCCCAAGGGAGCGATGAAATGGAGAGCAAATACTTGTCTTTGCTGTTTCCCAACACAGGAACAAGTTTGAAAAACCCCAGTAAAATATGGAGTGTTGAACTCAGGAGGAGAATATCCTGTCCCAAATTACTGCAGCTCTGAGGGAGCCTCAGACTCAGGATGTCCAAGGTTTTGAACTTAGGAACTAAGGCAAGACTTTATACTTTAATGAAATATGAATTCAGCTCTACAGAGATTTTGTTTAAGAATATTAAATCTTGTTTACAAGATGCAAACACAGCTCCGCCAGTAAAATGGAAAGTTGAGGACTTCATGAATTTGGTCAGACTTTCTTCTCTTGCATAAGAAAAAAGACAAAATTGAGGGAACCTCAGGAGTTTTTCTGCCATTTCTGGCAAAACCAGGGCATAGGTGGATGAGGTGATGACACCGGAAACTGCTGAGCGGAATCAGCGCTGAACCGGGGTGCAGCACCACAGTTCTGTGGCTGCTCAGTGTCATCACCAGATCTCTCCAAAAGTTGTTAGATTTGTTTCACAGGGAGTAAATCGTTCCAATAAAGTGTCTCCCTGAAGAATTGAGAATATGTCAATGAGGGTACTGTCATGGCCAGTAATGTGTGCCAGCTTGAGCTTGACACCAACAGAGGCAAGCGAAGAAAAAGGTTCATTTTTGTGAATAAATCATATTCTCACCAAACATGCAGCTCTGGAAGAACCAAGCTCTGCCTGGAGCTCCACTTCTTCAGCAATGGGCCTGTAAGAAAAAGCAGTGGGGGCTGGATGGGTTGATGATGCATTTCAAGCTTTTCTAGATTAAACATTTTGATTTTCTCTAAAGTGGATCAAAAAACACTCTTGAATTTGATAGACAGTGCCAGAAAAAAGGTCTGTACCTGCTCCAGTGTGAGAGCTGTCAGTGAGGGAAGGGGAGGGTATGTTCTGTTTGTGTCCCGTGAAATCCTCTGGGTTTGGGCCACAGAGGGAAACCTGCAGGATCTCCACAGAAATGTGGATCAAGGGAGGGTTTGCAGTAAATCATGGAATGGTTTGGGTCAGACAGGATTTAAAGCTCATCCCATCCCAGCCCTGCCATGGACACCTTCCGCTGTCCCAGGCTGCTCCAAGGCCTGTCCTGAGCCCCAGATGCTCCTGCCTTGCTCCCTCGGCCCCCAGCACTGGCACGAGACAGCAAATGCCACTGGCTCCAGGAATCTGCCGTGGCCTTGGGCACATGGATGTCTCAGTTAATGTTCCCTGGCAGTGCCAGCCTGGCTCAGGACAGGGGCAGGATTCAGGGGACAGCAAAACACCCAGAAAACGCTCAGAGGGGTGAATGAGAAAGAACAGGGCTGGTGCTCAAAAGGGGACATGAGCAGCTTAATTGGGAATATTTTTGTCTAAAGCAAGGAATGTGAGAGTACATGAGGAAAATTGAGGGGTTCTGCTGGTGGATATCCAGAAAAGAGAACAGTCCAGGAAGCCGAAGGTGGAGATTCTGAAGGATGAGAAGGAACCCCGAGTCTGCGTCTCCAAATCTGGTCCCAGGTGAGTTCACGCTCCATCAGCACTCAGCCAGACAGGAGAAACCTGAAGGTTTGAAAACACTGCCATTAATAGACAGCACTTAGAGGTATCAATTACCCCAGAGCAGCGAGCAAGGGGGATTATTCTGTTCATCAGGCCTGAAACTGAACGTTAATTGTTAACGATAGGGAAGATACAAAGTGTGGGCGAGTCCTTCCATTAAGATCTCCTGCTTTGCTCTGAAGAAGCAGCTACTTTTAGTTTTAAATCACAACACAAATCCGAGCAAGAAGAACCTGATCCAGCCTGACAATTCTCATCTTCCTTCATTGCTTGGATTAATTTGGGAGCCACCTTTTAAAGATGCATTCTGATCTCAGGACTGATCCTTGAGGTACAGCCGTTAAGCAAATTATTCACGAGCAGCCCTTCAGGTCTGCTGAGTTACCCTGTGCTCTGTGCACTTCTGTCAGAAAACATCTGATTTCAGGATGGCCTTGTTTGATTTGAAGGAAAGGGCAATCCAGAGTGGGATATACTGAGAGCTTGGCGAGTGCTGCTCTGCTTGCCTTTATGTTTTCCCCACTTTCCAAGCATTTATCGCTCTTTGGTGTCCAGGGAGTCATTTGGGAGAGGCTGGATTGCAATCCCAGCGCGGAGCTGGGGCCTGGCAGGGGAGAGGGCTGAGGCTCAGCCCTGCAGAGCCTCTGTGGGCGCTGTTTGTTTGCTGTGCACAGCCAGGCAGCTCCGTGCTCCATCACCAGGGCAGATTATCGACAGCCACGCACCTCCAGAGCCCTCAGAGCCCTGCCCAGGACTGCAAATGAGGGGAGCAGAGGTGCCAGGAGACACCCAGAGCGAGGAACAGCGCACAGAGCAGCCAGTGCAAAGCGGGAATGTATCCAGGGGGGAGCCAGAACGATCCCAGCACCTCCAGCAAGTCCAGGACATGCCACGAGCTCCCTGAAATGCCAAGGAATCACAGCATTCCTCCTCCTCTGTTGCATCAATGACATTCAGAGCGCACCGAGCTTCTCCAGAGATCAGTGCAGGGGCGTGTGGTGATGTGACATCTGTCCCATCACATCCCCAGCACCGCGGCAGCAGAGCTGGGAGGTGCTGCCTGGGCAGGGCTTCCAGCTCAGCACTCCCTGACCTTTCCTCTGCACATCTGCTGCCAGGAGAGGAGGGACACAGGGCCCAGCAGAGCCATGAACGCAGAATCCAGGAAGATCTGCCACACATTTGCTTCTTTTGAACAGCCAGAGACAGCTGCAGACATCTCCATTCCTAAAAGCATGAGAACTACAGCCTAGAGAAAGATTTTAGTTTTTTTTTTCCTGGTGACACAATAGAAGCTTTTTCAGCTGCAGAACTTGATGGGAAAAAGCCAAACAAATCCCCCTGCCCAAGTTTTCAAGTCAGGGCTCTCCATTTTCCAGTAAATCACAGCTTTATCCTGTCAGGTGCCTACAAATCCCAGAATTATGGACACTGAGGAACAACTCCAAACTCTGCCCCTTCTGCCCAGTCTGGCACATCCCCTGTGCTGCTGGATTCAGCAGGGACAAGGCAGAGCTGCTCCAGGAGCTCCCAGGAGCTCACCAGGATCGCTGCCCCAGGGCCTGATCCTGTGCTGCTGCTCCAGAGGAGCACGGGGTGTTTGGCAGGGTTCCTGAACCATCTGTGCCTTGGGCATTTATTCCTTCACACCCAGGCTCTCCTTGCTCAGCCTTGAAAGGAATCAAGGTATTGGATGTCCTGGGAGCAGATCTGAGCTACCAGGAGCACTTCAAGGGCTGGGAATTAAACACATTAGTCAGGAAGTCAAACCCCTAAATATCCTCAAATCGTTCAAATTACCAGAATGTTTAGATCAAACATCAAAACAGGCAGTGGAGACAATTTAACTTCTTTTACGCTTCATTTCAAAGCGCTGGGTTTTTCCGAACTGATAAAATTTGACCATGTGAAATTTCAGCTTTGTGCAGTACAGCAGCAAGGCATGCCAATTAAAAGATGAAAAAAGAGGGGTTTGTCATTTTTCTGAAGCTATCAGAGTGGCAGCTTTCTAAAGAGAAGATGATTTGAAGCAAAAATATTGTCAGAACAGCAACGTGGCCAGGCTTGCGCAGAACAGCCTTGGGCTGTGGAAGCATCAGAGCTGCTGGGCAGCCCTGATTTGGGAAGTTTGGGGTTTTTGAGAAGTTTAGCTCCAGCCCAAAGGCCTGCAAGGCCAAGGATCTGACTGACAGATCAGCTTCTCTTCTGAAGTGAATGTCAGCTGCTCCTGACTCAAGGTAGAGGTTGACAAGCACGAACTTCAAATTCACCGTTCAGCTGAGGGAGAAAAGACTGAAAATCAGGCATGGAGCTCCAGCTGTTCATCAGTGTTTTGTGTCCGTGGCCTCTCTCCCAGGAATCCCCCAGGTCTTCAGTGAGAAGATTCAGCCTTCACTTTAACACTTTATGAGGAAGACAAGCAGGAAGATCAGCAGAACAGGACAGCACTGGCAGCAGGGACAGACACCTGCACAAAGCCAAGAAAAGCCTGAAAACCGGTGAGGTTTGGCCACACACAACTGGTGCAGGCACAAAGGAAGGCCAGGGCTGAAGACACGGGGGAAATACCAGCTCAGAAATTGCCAAGATCTGCAGCACCATACCTGAAGCTGAAAGAGAAAGAAGCACTGCTTGCTACAAGAGTCATTTGAAAGCAGGAATCTGTCAGTGCAAGGGAACATCTCCTTCATTGGGCTGATGGGGCTTGAGCGAAGGGGAAACATTTCCTTCGCCGATTGTACACACGTCCCATGATTTATATTCTTTACAGTGCTTTTATGAGCTTCTTTAGCACATCATCCAGTGTAATAACAGCATGGTAATTGTGTTGGCTGCATGTCCTGGCACTTAATTATAATCCTGTCATTGTCATTTCCCAGCTTGTCTAACAGAATAACCTTGCCACGTGGCTGACATCCAATTAAGGGAGAGGGGGGAGAAGGAGAGGGGAAATTCACAAATATGATATCAACAGGAGAGACAGTTGCTTGATGGCTTTGGGATAAAGTCCTTGAGTTGCACTCAGTGCCCGCCTTCACCTGCAGACTTCTCACACAGGATTCTGTGTCCAGGGACCTCCTGCACTTCAAAGTTTTCTCTGAGGTGCGTCTTCTTCCTTTTCTTCTGGACCAGCACAAGTCCCTCCTAACTCCCTCCTAACTCTGTCAAGCTCCATCCTAGCTCTGGCACATGTTTGCTGTCCTCACATCAATGGAGATTTTTTCCTTCCCTGGGTACAGCCCCAGCCTCAATCTTGAAACAGCTGCTTGGAAACACCCAGAAATGGACGGGTGGAGAATGAAGTGACGCCTCAGAGTTTAAAACTGAGCCACAAGGCAGCAAGGAGTTAATCCTCAATCCTCTGTGTTTCCTAGACGAGGTTTCTGTTCCATGTCTCCCTTTCTGCTCCTGCTGGCTGGCACAGCTGATGGGGCTGGCACCCTCCTCCAGTGCATCCTCACTCACCAGCTCCCACCCAAAATCCAATTGAGAAAATCTGGCAAATCTGCAATATCTCATCTCCCACCCCCAGGATGCTCAGTGCATTCCAAACCCAAATCACTCCTGGAGACAATGTCTCCTCATCAAAGCACCCGACGTGCAGGACTAAATTCACCCTGTCCGTGCAGTCTGCCCCCACCTCACACGGGCTTTGAAGGGAATTTGCTCTGGGATCACTCTCACCAAGCAAGTTGCAATAAAGGTGCATAGACTGTGCTACTGTTGGAAAAGATACCAATTAAAAAAAAAAAAAAATTATATAACTTTAGCCAGGTTATTGATTGTGGAAGGAAGGGATGCAATCTGCAGCTGGCACAGCTGGCACAGGCAGGGATTTCCACCTGCTTGGAGCTCGTGGGCTGTGATAATGAGGGGGGACACCCTGGGATGCTTTGGGGCACAGCCCAACAGCTCCTGTTGGCTCCTGCTCTGCTGCTGAGGCACCTGGGGCTGGCCCAGCGCCCTTCCCTGAAGGCTCCAGATTCCCCATTCAGCAGCTCCACGAGGGAACAGCCCGTGCTGGAGCCCTGCAACCCAGGGAGTCTGCAAAGGGTCACCGGGAATTGTTTCCTCTCTGCTCTTGTTGTTGTTTAAAGGCTGCTCAGATGCTGCTTGCATGGACACTTCCCTACAACTTGCGTTTAAATTGATTTATAGCGCACACACCGAGGGCTGCAGCGGCTTAACCAAGGCAATTAAAAACCTGATGGTTAATTGGTTCAGGCCTTGCTACAAGCACGGCTGAGCTGCTGGGCTGCCTGTCCAGAGGCACAGCACTCCTGCATTCCCTGTGTTTCCAGAGGCGCAGCGCTCCTGCATTCCCTGTGTTTCCAGAGGCACAGCACTCCTGCATTCCCTGTTTCCTGAGGCACAGCGCTCCTGCATTCCCTGTGTTTCCTGAGGCACAGCGCTCCTGCATTCCCTGTGATCCCAGAGGCACAGCGCTCCGGCATTCCCTGTTTCCTGAGGCACAGCACTCCTGCATTCCCTGTTTCCAGATGCACAGCGCTCCTGCATTCCCTGTGTTTCCAGAGGCACAGCGCTCCGGCATTCCCTGTTTCCAGATGCACAGCGCTCCTGCATTCCCTGTGATCCCAGAGGCACAGCGCTCCGGCATTCCCTGTTTCCAGAGGCACAGGTCCATGCTCATGTCCTTGCTGGGGACACCACAGCAGATCCGCCCCAACACGACACCTCTGTGGGAGCTGAGACTCCCCCGGGGTGCACAGGGACACTGAATTCAGGTTCTTCAGGTAAGATCCACGAGTCCCAGCTGGAATCTGTTCCCCTCTAATGGGAGCCAAGGGCCTGCCCTTTCCAGCTGTTCTGTGAAAACCTCAGGAGCTCCCTCAAACACAAAACAGGAGCTGGTCAAGATCGAGGTTCAGGAATATCCCCACTCCTAATGGACAGTTTTGATGTAGCCCATCTTTCTTGGTAAATTCATAACCTGGTTTGTTTGTTGTCAGCCAGTTCTCTCTGTCCTATGTGAAATCTCTGTCCCAACAGCTTTCGCTACCACAGCCCCTGTGTGGGGGTGAGGTTATGAGAATCCTGCATCCCCTGTTGTCTGTGTCATGCCCACACAATGTGTTCTGGAACTTTAAGAAGCTCTTTCAAAGAAAGGAGAAAATTAAAAATGCAGCGGTCGGCCTGGCACCACCCTCAGGAGAACATCAGTGCAACATCACGGGAAATGGACCTTCCAACGGAATCCCAGATGGGTTTGGGCTGGAAGGGACCTTGAAGCTCATCCCATCCCAGCCCTGCCATGGCAGGGACACCTCCCACTGTCCCAGGCTGCTCCAAGCCCTGTCCAGCCTGGCCTTGGGCACTGCCAGGGATCCAGGGGCAGCCCCAGCTGCTCTGGGCACCCTGTGCCAGGGCCTGCCCACCCTCATAGCCAGGAATTCCTTCCCAATATCCCATCCATCCCTGCCCTCTGGCCGTGGGAAGCCATTCCCTGTGTCCTGTCCCTCCATCCCTTGTCCCCAGTCCCTCTCCAGCTCTCCTGGAGCCTCTTTAGGCCCTGGTAGGGCCTCTGAGCTCTTCCTGGATCCCTCTCCTGCTGTACCAGGTTGCCAGCAGGCTCCCGGTCCTTCCCAAGCCCTGACTCCAGGGAATGGAGCTCTGCTTGGGGAATATGGAATGTGGGAGCTGTGTCTGTCACTGGATGCCCCTGAGCAATCCATGCCACTCCTGTGTGCCTCGCTTTCCCTGAGGGTCACTGGAAGTCATTCCCAAGATCCCCTGAGCTTGGTGTTTACCTTGAGGAATGCTGGAGGAAATCTGCTCCCAGAGAAACGAGGTCTGGCTGAGGTGGAGCAGCACAAAGAAACTGCAGCATAAGCCAGGATAATGAGCCAGACTCCGAACCAGAACATGGCATTCCTGACCCACAGCTCCCAGGCTTTGGAGCTGGGATGGCTCCAATCCATCCCCTCATCCTTCCCCATGCTCCAGTTCCCAATTAAATCCCAGCAGCCTGTTGCTTTAGTGCTCCCAGCTCTCCCTCATAAAAATGTGCTTTATGAACATTGTGCACGATCAATACAATTTTCTGTTTCTCCCTCAGAGCCTTGCCCAGCGCCCCAGTGAGGAATCGAGGGCAGGGCGCCGGGGTCCCCGTGTGTCACAGCAAAGCATCAACCCCAGCAAATCTCCGTGTCCAGGGAGGGCTTTGCTGAGCTGCCCCCAGCTCACAGCTCGTGGGAATTTGCAGCTTTGTCCCTTTTCCCGGCAGGTTTTTAACTGATATTGATATCTGCACACTCTGGGCTTTGCTGGAAGGGATTAAGCATTTCTAATGAGACAACAATAAAACACATTTACTTTATTTGGTGCACTAAGGATTCCATTTGGAGTGATTTAGCACACGTTGTAATTGCTGTTTCTAAACACTGCTGCCTGCTCAGGAGTCCCCACAAGGGGTTTGTTCATTAGAGAGAAAAGGTGAGACAGGGAATTCTGAAAGGGCTCCCCGTGTGAGACCAGGAGAAGCAGCAAGGTCAAGATGCTGTGGCAGGGCTCCTGTGAAAAAACGAGCTTGGTTTATTAAAGTGCTGAGCCCCGCTGGGAGCTGAGATCAGCACAGCTCTGCAGAGGCACAGGCTCGGGGGGAAAATGAAATGCCCCTGCCCACGAGCTGGACAAACATCTCCGTGCTGGGGTCACTCTGGGGGCACGGGGGCAAAGCTCACCCTGCAGGAGTTTCTGGGGACAAGGAGGTGTCCAGCAAGCAGGAGAGCAGAGGAAGGAGCGGGACTCACCAGGGCCCTGTCCCCACATTTCCGTGCTCCTGGATGATCAGGGCGTGGGCTTTACAGGGGCACAGAACACAACAGCTGAGCCTTGGAAATAGATTTCCCACCCTGGATTTGTACTCAGACAGCCTCGTATCACAATTAGTCATTGCTTCTTTCAGAAAACGCAGGTCAGGAGCCCAAAATACAGATTCTCCTGATCACAGGGACCTTGCAAGTCAAGGCCCTGGGCTTTTTCTGGCTGCTTTGACCTCCAAGCCTTTCCTTTCACCAGTTTTCCTCTGGATTCTGGCTTGCCAGCTGGGATTTTGCAATTCCTCCTCCCAGCTGCTCCTCTCCTCTTCCTGCTCTGGGACACGAAGCCAAAGTTCTTGGAATAGCCAGACCCTGGGGAAAGCTCCTTGAGCCTCGGAGGGGCAAGAACTTGTGGAGTTCTTGGGGCTGGAGATAGGAAAGTGCAGGGAAGGATGCAGCCTCCTCTCTGGAAGGAGAAGGGATTTAGGACCGTGGGTTTCAGGGATTTGGAGGAAGGAAGGAGCCAGCAAGGAAGAGGTGACCCCACAAGGCAAGGGCAAGGGAAGGAAATGCCTTCTGATGGTGACAAGAACGGGATAGGAGCACCCAGGAGGAAGAGCTTTGGCACAGAGAGCGCTGAGGGAAAGGGGTGGATTGCTTATGCAAAAGGAACTTGCAGGGCTGTTCTTGGAGAGGCCAGGCCAGAACTGTGGGATTTCACTGCTGTTCCTGGGACAGGGCCACGTCAGGGAGGAGTCTCAGGCATTTTGCAGGTGTATTTTCCAAAGTTACCAAGGAAAACCAAAACCTGACAACTGAGCATTCGAGTAAACAATCCCAAAAATGACAAATAACAAGAGCAGCTGTGTTTTCAACCCAGATCCCAGAAGAAAACGAGAAATGGGCACAAAAAAAGAAAGGTAAAAACACTACTGTGGACACTGCAGGCACAGCAGAGATACAAATGCTTCCAGAAGATCTGCCACAGAATATACAAAGACAGAAACAAGAAAAACGAAGAAGTGAAGATGTTCCCTTTATTCCCCGAGTCCTGCAGAAAAGCTGGGAGTTGTTAAGGAGAGGGAACATCCCCCGTTTGGACACTCTGCGGGAGGCACTGCAGGATTCAGCTCCTGGAGTTCTGTGATTTCAACTGCTGCCAACACTCATTTTCCAGTGCCTGCAACTGCAAAGAAACCTTCCAAAGGATTTTCATTTCTCCCAGAATTCTGTGTCTGCCTCACTGCCAGTCCAGAAAGAATCAGAACAACTCTGCCCTGTGCCAAGAGCCACCTGTAAGTGATGTCTGAGGGTTCCTGTGGGTGCGCTCAGACTTGTCTGGAGCAGCCCATCCTCCCCAAAGGGCGTTGGGATCCTTCCAGATGATGAGGATTAAAAAAGCAAGGTAGAGGAGCATTACTATTGTTATTATTATTATTATCATCATCATCATCATCATCATCATCATTTTCCACTTTCTTTCTTTAATTTAATTTCACGCTTCCCTTTTGTTTTGTTGGTGTTTTGTGCGCTGGAACATTTATAATCAGTCATTATTCTGGCTGATGGAGAATGCACAATGTTTTAGGAGTGATATGACATTTACATTCACTCAGGAGTTATTAGATGTCTCCTTAGCAGCAGTGAAGAGTGTCAGATCCTGACATCTCGTGTTTCGCATTTCACCAAGTTTGCTTTGGAGCTACTTCCCAGTTGTTCACTGCAGGATCACAGGGTGACACAATCACAGGGTGACACAATCACAGGGTGGTTTGGGTTGGAAGGGCCCTTAAAGCCCATCTCATTCCCAGCCTCATTCCACAGGAAGGGATTTTTCCCTGGAGCCGGTCGTTCTCACCCACATTTGCACCCACTTTTGTTGCCAGGGATGTTGCAAAACTGTGCAAAATCCCCCAAGATCCCACGCTGGGCAAGGCAGCTTTGACACACACAGCTGCATGTCACTTCTTGTCATTCCCATTAACATCCAAACACTCCTTTCCTCACAGAACTTCTCACAAACACAATTTACTGCCTGAATGCTGATGAGGAATGGACAGGACGCATCCGGAAATGCTGGGAAATTGGTTATTTGGATTGGAATGAGCGTTCACACGTGTTGCCTCCTTCACTCAGGCACAGGCTTGCAGAAGTCCTGGTTTTTGTTATTAATTGCCTTTGGTTTCCTGTGTTTACTGGACTCACCTTTGTGCCAAGCACTGCAAGCAGCAAAGTCAACATGACACCATTAGCAATAATTACAGCTCAGCTTTGGCACCAAAATCACTCCTGGCTCTGGCAGCTGCAGCAAAATTTGTCAGTCAGAGAGTTCTACCTCCAAGGCACGGCAACTTCCCTCTCCGAAAGCACAGGCAGGACCTGATCCCTGCAAAATCCCTTCCCTGTTCCATCATCCAAGCAGGAAGGGGCTCCTCCCGGGGCGCTGGGACATCACCCAAGGCTTTGGAGAGGTCACTCAGGAGGAAAAGAGCCTGGGCAGCAGGATCATGACCTTGGAAGGGAGAAATTAGAGGCTGATCAAGAAAGATCATCAGCACTTCTGATGGAGCCCTGTGCTGGGCAGGCTGTGACACCTGCGCAGATTCTCCTCAACCATCCGTATAATAACTACAAATCAACTATTTTCCTCACCCTGGAGAATGCTGAATTCCACCCCTTGGGGCTCCATCTCGGGACACAATTCCCAAACAGATTTTAGCCCACGCTGAAAGAGTCACCAGCGGAGGGAAAGGGTCTGGAATCCCAGTTCATCAGCCAGGCAGCCCCCTGAACCTTTCTGATAGGAAATGGCTGATGGGCGAGCACCTGCAGGGCCTGTGCTGGCAGCGGCAGGGCAGCTCCTGCATCCACAGCTCATTAAAAGGAATTGCATCCCACAGAATCAGAGGCGGATTTGGGATGTACAGACAGGGCCCAGCTCCTGAGGCCCTGGCTTTGCCAACTCACAAATGCCCCCAGCTCATGGATTCTCACAAAAACTAAAAGCTGAAAAGAAAAACCATCCTACGGGCCAGCAGCGCTGATTGCCCACCCAGTTAATCAGCAGGGTTTGCATGTTCTGGCCCACAGCGAGTCCTCCAGCTCAGCTGTAATGAGGAGCGGTGGAAAGCGGCTGGAGCTCTCCAGAGCCTGCAGGACAGCGGCTGGAGGTGGTGATTACCAGTTGTTTGGCAGCCAGCAGAGATAAATGCCTGATGAATGCCTCGGGACACTTCTTGCCATGCCCAGCCTCTCCCAAAGCTCCCTGCAGCCCTTGCCCATCTCCTCCTCTGGCACTCTCAGCAGATGCTCCCAAACCACCTCCCACACCAGCCCCCAGCTCTTACCTGGGCTCCCTTCTCTCTCCTCTGCCTCGATAATCAGCCCCAAGAGGCTGATTTTGTTGGCAGCTTCCTCCCCTATCTGGAACAAAGGGTGCCTGCAGCCACCCAGAAGCTCCGAGCCTGAAATGATTCTCCTAAATACACATTTAATGTATTCCTTGCGCTTCCTCTGATGCAAATGCACCCCTTTGGAGACGCTATCAGTGCTCAGGCACCTGGCACCATGGAGGTGCCTTCCCCACGCGCTGAGCACAAGCCTTCACTCAGCTCACACTGTTGGAAAACACAGCAGGTTAAAATGTTTTATATAAACTCAGCCAGGTTTGTCCACCTTTGCCCCGGGAGAAGGGAACTGAAGCTCCTTCCCAGGGCGTTGTTTCTCCAGGTGAGGCCTGGTGAGCTCAGCATCCCAACAGCCTGGGAGCAGCACAGGAGATCCACAAGAGACCCCAGCTCTCAGTGGGCACTGACTGCAAACAACAGCCCTGGCTGGGCACAGACACCTGCGCTGGAAAGAGAGGAATGAGAAGGATCTCATTAACATTTTGTAATAATTCCATTTGTCACTCTGAATCTTCTCTGGGCTTTCAACCCTGGACTTGGATTGTGAGCTGCTCTGGGCTGCTGGGGCTTGTCACCTGCACCAGGGCCAAGGCAGAGAGCTCAGACTGCCTTTAGATATCCCTACGACATCCCAGAGATGCTGAGAAGGACAACGAAGCAGCCATGGAATGGGACAGACCTGTGCCTGTCATGGACCCAAAAAGACTGGAGAGACTGAAGTTCTTGGGTGAACAAATTGTATTTCTGTACTTACAAGGAAGTTCACAGATTAGTCTGAGGTTTCTCAAAAATCATGGAATCATGGAATGTCCTGAGCTGGGAGGGACCCACAGGGTTCATCCTGTCCAACTCCTGGCCTGGCACAGCCACCCCAACAATCCCACCCTGAGCATCCCTGGGAGCGTTGCCCAAAATACAGAGAGGAACTGGGTTTGTTGAGCTGGGATTCTGCTGCAGCAGTGATGGAAGAACATCACAAAAGTGCCAGAGATGCTTTCCATACACATTGAGTCAAGAAATGCCTGTGCCCCTCAATCCATCCCTCATTGCCATGCAGGGATATCAGCGCATGGAGGGCTCAGAGGGATGAGAAGGTGCCTGTGGAGCAAAACTCTGCCAGGGAAGCAGCACTCCTCCCTCTGGGGCAGGGCTTTGTCCTCAGAAACCTCCCAGGATTGAGGACAGAGGGACAGAGCAGAGCCAGGCGTGCCTCTGGAGGGGCGTGTGCCGGGAAGTGACAAATTCCTGCAGAGCACCTTCCTCTGGCACATGGCTCCTAAAAAATAGAGCCAGCTCCAAGCAGGTGGAAGCAGATGGATTGATGGGCAAGGTTCAGAAGAGGAGCTTGATAAACACAGCCCATCAGAGCAGCAGTGGCATGGGAATGAAGGATGGGGAATAACTCAGCCACCTCAAATGGAGTGGAGAACTTCATGCAACTCCTGCGCTCCTGCTGGGATTCCTTCCCCGTGTGCCCAGCAGAGGAGGGAGAGCAGCTTTCTCATCAGTGATATTTTCACTGGAAATGATAATGGGACTGGGGAGCTGAGGGGTTGGGGAGCTGAGGGATTGCTGGGACTGGGGAGCTGAGCCATAAGAAAAAGAAAAAGGGGGAGGTACATTAGAAGGGAGTTTGCATCAGGTATTCTGGGAAGTCTGTGCCTCTCGAGTGCCTCAGCCAATGGGGAAAGAGAGAGGGAACTGCGGCCGGGAAATTGGGATAAAAAGAGGCTGCGTCCTCTATCAGTGTGAGAGACCCCACGGGAAATGGCCATGGCCTCTGCCTTTATTCATGAATAAAGTTCCAGGACTCCTCTGTCTCCCTTTTGGACATCAACCCCTGGTGGTTGTGGATTCATTTCCTGACATCAGTGTCAGTGCTGAGAAATTCATCCTCCCACTCTCTGTTTCAGCTGGCCAGGGATTTCAAGGCCCGAATGGCCCATTCCGATTCTCGAGCCTGATAACCCAAAGCTCACCCCAGGATTTCTACATCAAAGCCAGGGACTGGCAGCAGAAGCGAGTGTTTGAAAAGGACACTGGACCTCAGTTCAAAAGGTTCCATCTCTCAGTAGCCTGGCTCAGTGATTTAAGCACTGCCACTGCCCAAAAGTTCACTTTGTTCCTATTTGCATGCATCCAACTTTTACCCACAGCCAAATTCCTCTTCTTTACAGGTTTTGCGGTGTAACTTCTACTCAGTTGCATCATTTCCCGCCATAACAAATGAACCTACTGTTTTAGCAGTGATGGATCATCCCTGCTTGTCAAAAATAGGAAATTAGGAGGCATTTTGGCTGACAAAAGATGAGTTAGGGATTGCAGGACACCTGTGCCAAGTGCAAGGACGTTGGTACTGGAAGCAGTGGGAAGTGCCGGAGCTGTGGTGGCTGTGAAGATCATGATTGATACAGGTGTAACCCATGGAGGGACAATGATTGATTTGTTTATTATTTGAAGTTCAGTTTCAATCATTTTGACTCATCCTTAAACGCATTAGGGTTTATTTGCACTTAGGGAGACGAGCTCAGCTAATTGCTGGAGGCTCTGACTGAGTTTCAGAAGGTCCAGCTCAGAGATGCACAAAATAATTCCCAGTCAGGAATTAGTCAGGCTCTGCAGCATCACAGGCTGTTTCTGGAATGAATAATGCTCAAGAATATGCAGCAGCAGTTTTCTCCTAAATGGGATATTGTTTCACCAAAAAAAGAAAAAAAAAAAAAAAA
>VZRN01001731.1:102270-146642 GCA_013397935.1 Dasyornis broadbenti
AAAAAAAAAAAAAGAAAAGAAAAAGGGAAATGAAATCTCTTTTTCTACATTTGTAAAGCTTTTTAGCCAAAGAATCCACCACAATCACTATCAAACGTTCTGTCAGGCTAAATGGGATCTTCACAGCGGAAGAAGAAACAGACTTGGGTTAAAAGAGAAGAAATCCCCTCGTAAGGGTTAAGCACCCTTTTAACTTCTCACTGTTATGCTCCCTGGCCACTGAAAACACAGAGTTAAATCTGACCTTCCCAGATTTTTAGGACAATTCTTTAGGAATTCATGATTGCTGCGTAATCCTCCTCAGGACGCAGCTGCTGCTGCCTCACCAGGGTCAGTCACCAACGAGACTCCAGCACCAGACCTGGGCACGGCAGGGAGGAGGGAGCTCATCTCAGCTCTAAATGGCTGCAAACAAAAGCAGACAGAAATTCCTCAATTCATCTCCTTCTCCAGGAAAAACTGCTCGGTCTCTTTTAAGGATGGCACCCCTATGACAGGATTCCTTTTGAAATGCTATTTTGTTTAATAAATCATGTAAATTCCGGGATGTAAACCCAAGCATTACAGACAGGCTGGTAAATAATTAACTGCTCGTTTGCATCAAGAGGGAGAAAATACCCAATTCAGCAAATCAGGCAGGAAGGTGAGCGTTCACCCTCCTGAGGAATAAAGGATTGGCTCCTAAAATTCCCGGGGAAAGATGATTTTTGCTCGGGATATTGGCTGGAGGTGGGGAACGGTGTGATTTAACCTGGATAAATGAGTGCCTCTCTATGGGTAAGCTTTGTAATAAAGCTTTCCTTGCACTTCGGGTTTTTTGGGGGGTTGCTTTGGGGTGGGTTTTTTGTTCATTTTTTCCCTGGCATCCTCTAACTTTAGGAGTGATGGGGTAGGAGACACAAACAGGGAGGTGGTGATTCTGTAGCAAGAACACAACCGAATGTGTGTAGAAATTATTGATAAATATCTGAACCCACACAGACACCCTAAAAACCTGTGGGGGCATCATTTACTGATTTTCATAAAGGAAGTAGTTCCGATTCTTACAATGATGTTGCCTTCAAG
Source organism: Dasyornis broadbenti (assembly GCA_013397935.1). Lineage (NCBI taxonomy): Eukaryota > Metazoa > Chordata > Aves > Passeriformes > Dasyornithidae > Dasyornis > Dasyornis broadbenti. The sequence continues at coordinate 103,336 of VZRN01001731.1, forward strand.
AATTAAAGCCTCCAGGGCTCCAGAGAATATGTGCAAGGAAATCTCCTCAGCATATTTGTCACCCTCTCAAGAAGCGCCAAGGCCTTTTTGAGGCTTGAATTTCAGGAGTGCTGGTGCTTGGTGTCACTGGGTGAAGTGTTTAATCAATTAAAGCTAAAGCTGCTCAAGATTTCTGGATGTTCTCTGCCCTTGGGCCTTCCAGCCTTTGAAGCTGTTAGGACAGTGGCCTCTCATTTGGACAATAAAAACAACTAAAGAGGGAGTTGAGTGGACAGGGAGGAAGAACCTGCCTTGGCTTTGCAGGGCTCTCTGCGCAGCCTGCAGTGGATGTGCCAGCCCAAGGTGCCACCTCTGGGGTTAAATTGCTGGGATGTGATTTCTTTGATGGAATCACAAGGGGCTACCAGGCCACTTCCTGTAATGTCTCAGGGAAAACAACAAAACCATCAAGAGGCAGAGCACATTAGCCAGAAAAACTCGCTGTTGCCTCAAAGAGTCCTTGGCTGCTGCAGCCCTCTCTGAGCAGCCTCTGCTGCTGCCCCTTGGGCAGGAGTTGATGGCTCTGTGATGCTTGTGCATATTATTTGTGCTGATTGGAAACGGGATGTGGGAATGAGCTGCAGAATCATGCCAGGCTGCCAGGGAAATGGGGAAAACAGCCTCTGCAGGGTGTCTGTGGTGTGACAGAGCTGAGCCAGACAAAGCTTTGCTTCTCTGCAGTGCCAGGGAACCGAGGGGTGAGCGGCAGTGCCTGCGCATGGGTCAGGCTGTGCCTGGTCCTGGGCTGGGCTGCTGCTTCCAGGGCACACAAACAGGCCAGGGGGGCGATATGGGGACAGGGGCACTCCCTGCAGGCTGTGAGTCCTTTGAGATCCCGCTCCCTGGATGGGATCCGCCCTGCCCTGCACCTTCTGCCTGCAGGGAAAAGTGGCCCTTGGGACAGGGGAGGTGTCCCAGGCAGGGAGAGCAGCCCCGGGCCCGGCAGGGGCACTTCAGGGTGGGGAGATGAGCTCTGGGCAGAGTCTGGGTGCCCTCAGCCCCGGCCTGGCACCATCACAGCATCCTCTGCACTGGAGTCCTGGAGAATCCCATTCCTTGGGAGCTCTGCCCTGCTGGAGCCTTGGCTCTGCTGACACAAACACTGGCTGCTGCTTCTCCAGAGCGTTTTGTGCTGCCTCTGTTCCCTCCTTCCACCTGCTGCTCCGAGGGGACCCCAGTCCTGCTAGCGAGCTCGGTCTGTTGCCATGGAAATGCTTGTCACAAATGAAGATTTCCCAGCACAGCAGTGGTGTTAAACCCAGACATTTACATACGCCTCTGGCTCCGGGGGGATTTGGGTCTCCTGGCTGAGCACAGGGAAGGATGGGGCTGCTTCCCTGCTTCCTGCTGGCCTGGGGCACTCAGGGTGGTGGAGGGATGCAGGATGGGCAGCCAGGGAGCCCTTCCCAGGGCCTGGCTGCTGGAATGTGAGTCAGCAGCCAGTCCTGCAGCATCGATGCCTCCTCCTCCTCCAAACGCTCCAGCCTTCCCTCTGAAGTGCAGTGCACAGAGCAGCAGTGTCAGCAGCCAGGAGAGGGAAGGCAGGGAAGAGCCCTGGGAATAAACCTGCAGCAGGGCCCTGCAGCCTCCTGGACTCACTGCAGGGATTAAAGCTTTCCCTGGGAAGGGGTTTAGGGGTAACAGGAGTAATCCAAACATGGCATCTTCGCCTTCCTTCCCCCTAAGCATTGCTAAGTTTAGCTGTGTTGCTTCCAAGAAGAGCTGCTCAGCTAAATCCCAAGGCCTGGCTTTGAAAATTTCAGCACGTCCCCTGTACTGCAAAATCAAAGCCTCTTCCCTGCTGAATACACCTTTGATCAGAACTGTGAGAAATATTTGCAACCATGTGAAACTTGAATGATTTGGGGTTTCATTACACACTTGAAACTCAGACCATTTTCATCAAAGGCATTGCTAAAGTTCACCAACCCTCCAACAAAACCTTTGATGCTTTATGGCTCGCGTTTTGTGTAAAACTCGCAGGTTTGCTGGACTTTTTAGAAGTGAAACTAGCTGAGAGTGGTTTAGACTGCATTTGGAGAACAGACACTGATCGAGAAGGCAGCCAGGTGAATTGTGTTGCCTTTAGAGCTGCTGCATGCTGTCGTGTGGCAAGAAAGGGTAATTCTGCTGAACCCAGCAGCTGGGGTTGTGGCTGTAGCTGGGTGAGGAGGTGGCAGAGAACGCTGGTGTGGCTGAGCTCTGCTCTCCCCTCTGGCCTGGAGGCTGCAGCAGGGCTTGGAGGCAGCAAGTTGGGCATTTCTCAGCGCCTTGGTCAGCCTGGGGGCTGCACCTCCCATCAGAGCACTTGGGGAGGCCACAGCTTCTAGAACGTGGGACTTCATGGGGAACAACCTCTCCTTGTCCAGGTTCTGTCTCCACCAGGGCGTTTTATCATCTCCAGTGGTTCTGTTCCCCAGAGCATCACCCTCTCCCTACTCTCTTGCTTCATCACTAATTTTGGCAGCCTGCCAGAATCACACAGAATTAACCAGGCTGGAAAAGTCCTTTGAGATCATTGGGTCCAGCCTGTGACCCAACACCACCCTGTCAACCAGCTCATGGCACTGAGTGCCACATCCAGACTTCCCTTAAACACCAGCTGGCAGCTGGCCTGGAGCAGCCAGGGGTGAGGAAGCTTTCTCCAGTGAGGACAGCAGGGACAGCAGCTCCCAGTCGCTGTGTGAGCACACAAAGCAGCCTTTTCCTTGCTCAGAGGGAGCAAAGCTGCTCAGGTACTGCCCCACTCCCCTCACACTGACCCCTCAGGCCTGGGCTTTGCATGAAGCCAAATGTAGTGAGTAAACAGCAAAGGTGTGGTAAGAGGTACAGCAGGTCTTACAAAAGCAGATTCAAGGCTGAACTTGTTGAATCATCACTGGAGCAGGCAGGGGATCTCATTCCCACCAGGGAATCTCCTCCCTACCAGGGAATCTCATCCCTACCTTTGTCCACCCAGGGCATCGTATTCATGGTGGATCCTGAGCTCACCTCCCCAGCACTCAGAGGCAGATGGAAGCCAGGTCAATGCTGTGTTATGGACAGGGCCAAACCCTTCTCCTCTAAAATTGTGATGGCCTAAAAAAATATGGGAGAAAAAATTAAAAATTACTCTTTGGCCACATCTGATCAAGTGCATTCCTGGCCGTGAGTTTGTGTCTTGGAGATGCCCCTTCGAGAATGAGGATTTGCAGCAGATGTCTGCACACAAACTGTGCACAAATCTTATGGTGGGAGTGTTTTTTCTGTGTGTGGAAGTAGGAGCCAGGCTAGGACAAATTGTTCTGCAAATCGAAGAGCCCAGGGAAATGCAGGCAGCGAAGGTAAAAGGAGAGGGAGGGTCGGTAATTGTGGGTCAGGCTGGTCTGGAGTGGGGATGGGAAAAGGAACGGGGTCACCTCAGGGTGCTCTGCACACACGGGGCTGTGCAGGGACGCAGTGACAGGGCCATGAAGGGCTTTTAACCCAGCAGGAGGACAGAGAGCTTAGTCTGCCAGCCCCATGGCATCCAGGATGGGTCTGGGCGTTTAGAGTCCACACCAGCCCTGCTGCCATGGGTTCCTGAGGGTGTGAGCTGAGCTGCTGAGATCAGAGCCAGCACGGCCTGGCTGCCTGAGCTGCGTTCCTGCCACATCCCGGCCTAAAGGTGGGATTTGGCCAAGCAGGGGCTGAGCGAGGAGGAAAGGAGAATGCAGCTGAGTATCTGCAGAGCGAGGGAGAAGGTCAGGCATGTGGGAGGGAGCTGGTGACACCACAGAAGATCCCAAGACAGAGGGCTCCGAGAAGGGCGCGAAGAGCGATCGGAATCCAGCTCTGAAAACTGGGCCTGCGAGAGAATTTGTGAGGGAAGTCCCAGCCCAGAAAGGGCTCCCTGCCATTTCCAGCCAGGGCTGTGTGTCAGCTGTGTGTCAGAAGGACCCAGCACTCGAGTGCAGGCTGGAAATCAGGAGAGGGCAGGGAAAGTCCTTTTCCCCGCTGCTCATGCAGCGCCGAGCGATCCCATCTGTGGCAGTTCGGGGTGAGGCCACCCCAAGGCAGGCACAGCTTGAGGCTGGGCCAGGTTTTGTGGGGGTGTGCACACTGTGGGGTGTGTGCTGCTAGCGGTGTGAGAGAGAGAATCAGCGCAGCATCGTCATCCCGAGACAGCCACACTTCCCCTGGGAAGGGTTTGTGCCCTACCTTAAGTGAGAGGAAAGAAATTCAGGAGGAGCTCCAGGAAAAGCAGTGGGTCCGCTGGGAGCAGAGCGCCTGTCAGACTTGGAAATTAAATGGAAGCACGACAAATCTAGATTGTTCCTGCCAAAACCAACTTTCATTACTTTATAATTCAACACGTGTTACCAGCTCCTATTATTAGAAAGGCAAACTTCCTCCACTGTGGGAAGAGGCTGAGATGGAGCTTTCTAGCCCTCAGTAAGTTAATTACAGTACACATGTTAAAAGCAGCATCTGTCTTAGTCAATCTAGTTGATTATTGCAGCACTTTATTTTTAGTTGTTATCAAGGTGGAGGATGACACTGATGTAAGTGGGGAGCTTTGCACAGATCTTGCTCAACCCTGTGTTCTCCAAAACCAGAGCTGGTGGCTCTCCTCTCCTGGAGCTGGGCCAGCAAAGCCCCTGATGGGTTTGTTGGAAAAAAATCCATGGAAAGTGCTTTGACTGCAGAGTTACAACAAAGATAGCGAGACCTGGCTGTGAAAATCAGCTGTGGAAACACCAGCAATGGTGGCCCTTTGTGGTTCTCCTGTGGCCAAAATCTTTGCTGCTTCTCTTCTATTCTGAGCTCCCTCTGATGTAAATATTTCTGGCCTGGTGACGGAATGCTTTGATTTAACACATAACAGCACCCTGTTCATGCCTTTATGTCTAATTCTGCTGCTTGTGCTGCCTCAGCTTCTGGGCAATGTGTGAGTGCCAGGGCAATGCTGACAGAACCAACAAAATCACACCAGGTGAGTTTTCCTTGGGAGAATGGGAAGCTCCTCCTGAGCTCCTGAGAGGTCTTGAGGTTGTGGCTCAAAGTTCAAAGTCTGGCAACAGCTGCCCCTCCTGCTGTAGGGCCGATGGTGTTGGTGTCGTGTAGGAGGTGTGGAATTGGCATTTGTGGTGTATTTGAGTGCTCTTGGCATGAGTGCTAGCACTGACACCATTCCCTGTGGAATGGAGGCCTGGGGGAACCTTGGTTTGCTTTCTTTTCACAGCACAAATGAGAAGAATCTTTCTCCTTCCCAAGCTAAAATAAACAGGCAAACAAGAAAGGAAAAATCCTGAGCAGAAATCCCCTTCCCTGTGGGTTTTGGAAAGCCCAGGGATGAGCAGTGTGGAGTCTGAAGGCAAAGCCTGTCCCCAGGGAATGCTCCTCCTGCACCTGAGCTGTGATGGTCAGGAAACCTGTTCAGAGAGATGGAGAATGGAGAGAGCAGTAACAGACCCTCAGCAAACTGACACCAGTGCTGCCCCGTGGCCCTGTGTTTATTCCCAAAGAAACGCTGCCCAGAGGTCTTGGCTTCCTGAGCCTGGATCTGTACGAGCCTGAAGCCGCTCACATCTCTCTGTGTGGTTTCCCAGAGGTGCTGCAGGTGCCAGCTGAGGATTTGGTGTGACAGACACCTCGTGCAGCAGATCTGGTGCCTGTTTGCCAGATCAAAGGCAATCTGAGTGTGCTGACATCCCCGTGTCCTGGAGCAGCACAGCAGCTGATGCTGTCTGAGGACACAGCAAAATTCCTACCAGTGTGGGTTTGTTACCCTTCTCATTCCCTTTTTTTTTTTTCCTGCCTTGCTCTTTATCTTGCCAGAATGACAGAACAAAATGGAGCTGGGAAGTGATGCCTGACTTGTTACTGTGAGGCTGGATTTTAAATGTACAGGGCTTATCTGAGGGGGGCCACGGTTCGTGGTGCTTCCTCCCCACCTCAGCAGGAGGAAATCCCCAACATCCCCACTCTTCCAGAGTGTCCTGGGCAGGGTGGAAGCCTCAGACATAGTTTATCGTATTTTTGACCCTCTGTTTATTCATGAGGTGCAGCAAGAACCACCCTTGATTTCTAAACTTCTCTGAAGAGTTTAAAGGATTATAGAAGTGTGGTTGAACCTTTACATAACTTGGTCCCACAGCATTAAGGATGGCAAACCAGAGGTGTTTATAGAAAAATAAATTATTAATGATGACAATGATTGGGCTAAAAGCTCTCGATCAGAATCATTCACTACACAGTACAGGAGTTATAACTATGAGTATAATACAGTGCACTGGTTTTGAAGCAATACTGAAGGAATTCTATTAAAGATGGCAAAGCCCAATCTGAAGTAGATTGATGTCCCTCATCCAGACCAACACCCTTGGGCAAATCCAACTCTGCTCTCCTCTCTCAGCTAGAAACCCAGGCAGGATTTATGGTCCCGGCGTGCTGGAGGGTGTGGTTGATATTGTAACAAGGGCCATTCTGCTGGAACCACGCCTAAACATCACCCCCAGGTCACTCTGCAGAGATGGGAGGGGACAACAAACAGGTCAGGTCTGAAGGGAAGCTCTTCAGGTGTTTCTGACTCACCTGGAGCAGTGGCTCTTGAAATACTTTGGGGAGTGATCACGAAACTGGAGGAAATTGGAGGAGCCATGATCTGGCTTTCCAGACTAACTGAAGGCAAAGGAAGCTGGCTGGGAGGGGAATAAATGTCCCTTGGGACACCAGAAATATAAGACAAAGCAGCTCTGTCTCCCTTCTATTTCAGTTGGGCCTGGCCTGCACACAAAGAGAATCTCTGGGATCAGAGCACAGGAACAGCTGGAGCAAAGCTGGAGCCAGCGTGCCCAACTCCCACTGCCCACGGAGGCACCGTGGTTATTCTGAACCACAATGGCTGTGTGATCAGAGAGAGCTATTTCTCAGTGAAGATCACCTCCAAAGGTCACAGTTGCTGTGTGTTTACTCCCAGGAGGTCTGTGAAGCTGCTCTGGCAGGGGGCATGGGGAACACGGTGTCCTGGCTCTCTTGGGGGATGCTCCCACAGCCCTGCCCAAGGCTCCCCTTATCCCGCTCTCCCTGGGCCTCCAGCCTTGGCTGGGTGACCTGAGCACGAGGGGAACCTGCTCTTCCCTGGCCTCAGGGGGTGTGTGGTGGCCAGGGCTCCCGTGGGTGCCAGGCAGCAGCTGCGGGGGGCTGTGCTTGTTTGGGGGCTGTGACTGGGGATCTGGTTTTGGTGAGGGGCTGTGTTTGGGGATCTGTGTTTGTTGGGGCTGTGTTTGTTTCGGGGATCTGTGTTTGGGGATCTGTGTCTGTTTATGGATCTGTGTTTGTTTGGGGCTGTGTTTGTTTTGAGGGCTGTGTAGGTGGCTGTGTTTGTTGTGGCTGTGTTTGGGGTTCTGCGTTTCTTTTTGGGATCTGTGTTTGTTTTGGGGGCTGTGTTTGGGGTTCTGTGCTCGCACCTGAGCCCAGCACGGGAATCAGCCCGACTCCCCGGCCCTGGAGCCGCAGGGAGGGAAGCAGGCAGTGACAGGGTGCAAAGCCGGGCTCAGCGTGAGCCTCTGCAGAGCTGCAGCCCGGGGCTGCGGGGTTCCACCACCCCCGAGAGAGCCTTTCCCCGCCAGCAGCCGGAGCTGTTTGCAGCCACTGCTCACCCCTGCCCTGCTCCTCCCAGCGCCGCCAGGTGAAGGCGGATCAAAGGTGGCTCCTGGTTCAGGAACAAAGAACTTCCCAGCTCATCCCAGATTTCAGCTTAACTGCTCTCCCTGCTCCTTTCATGTCTCCTCTTTGTTGGGCGAGTGCACTAATGCAAGCCCCAAATAAGCACCTGTGCTCGTAAGACGTGAACAAATCGGGAGAGGATAACAATACCCAAAGGTTTTACAGGAGAGGTGAAAAAGGCAGCCAGACTGCAGAGACTGCTCAGTAGTGGTTTGCTTGACTGATGTTACAAAGGCAAAAGAGAGAAAAATCCTTGGAAAATACCTCTGAGCAGTGATTGCTTTCTCAGAAAGCCTCGCAATTAAGCATGAAAGGAGTCCTTCCAAGCTTCTCAGATGCATTAAAGATGTTATTATGAAATAATTAGGCTACATGGAATAATTTGAGATCCACTCTGTCCTTTATCTCCCCATCTGTTGAGGTCTTTATGCAGAGCTGATGTGAAAGGCCTTGGCAGCCCTCAGGCCATTGGGATGCTCCTGGCTCCCGGCTAAGCTGGCCAGGGAAGGTGAAACGAGCCCTGGGTGTTAATAACGCCCTGGAAAGGCCAGCCCTGCTCAGCCAGAGCCCTGAGCCCTGCTCTGTCGGACACCTCGGGAGGCACCAGAGCTGCTTCCCCTTGCCCCAGGGAGTCTCGCTGCCCACACCAGGTGTGTGCTGGCCAACAGCCCCGAGCTTCTGCAGGGCAAGGCTGGATGAATTCATTCTTAAATCCATTCAGCAGCTGATTGGTCTCTTCCCCAATTCATCCTGCCATATTTACTCTGCTGCTGAGAATGGAAAGCCAGTGTTTTCTCAAGCAAATGTTACATGTGACTGTGCTTCTGGGAAGCTGAAAAAGAAAGACTCAATAGCTTGAAAAGCCACAGTGGTGTCAGTGCTGAGTTCGAGGAGTTTATTAGAGGAAAGCTTTGCTCTTCCTTCCTTGCTGGGAGCTCCATGGGGAGCCCCTGCCTGTGTCTGCATGAAGGGGCACGGTCTGTGTCACCCTTCCCACTGCCCCCGTGCCTGCTCGGCTTCTGAATCCCACACAGTCCGGCCAGAACTCTGCAATGGCCTCGTTGGCTGACGAAAATTGACAAAAGGAATGAGCAGAACAGTTGCACTTCACACCCATGAAATTACTAGACCTCCAGAAGCCCCACGGTGAAAGGAATGAGCAGGGAATGTCTTTACAAACAAACTGTGAGTCTGCTGGGAAGATAAGAGCGATACTGAGAAACAAGGGGAAGGATTTCCACAGGAATTCCACTGATTGCTGTACCCAAGACTGTGTTAGTGAACTACAAGAACAGAAACACAAGAAAAAGAAAGGGGTCTCATCAGGCGTTCCGGGAAGAAGATCTTGAGTCTTTAGGGCAGGACTGAGCCACCTAAACTAGGTCCAGCCTCACTAAAGGCAGTGGCGATGCTCCCAAGCCTTGGGATGGGAGCTGGGAAGGGTTTGGGGTGCCAAGCACATGGACTGCCATCCCAAACCCTCCGTGGAGCTGCTCTGAGTTGCTGATCACTGACTGATCCCGGGTGTGTGTGGTGTAAACCCTGCACAGTCTCAGGGGATCTTCTTCCACACCATCCCTGAGCAAAAGTCTGTCTCCAGCTGAGAAAGCAGGTTCTGGAGGGAAAACACCATTTGTCTCCTCTCCCACCCTGTGGAGCAAGAGGCAGGGCAGCAGACCAAAGTCCTTCCCACGCTGGGCTGTGATGGAATTGAGGACCAGGCTCTCCTTGGCAGAACCTGCTGGGCCCCTTGGCACACAGGCAGGGGTGGAGGGGCTCTCCGTCTCTACCCTGTTCCCTCTGGATCTCACAGAGCCGGGAAACAGCACCACGGAGCTCGGTTCTCCTGCTCTCTGTGGGCAGTGTCAGGAGGCACGGGGAGGCTGCCAGGGGCTGGCACTGGAGTCCCCAGCAGCAAGGGCTGATGTCCAACCTTGGCAACTCCGTATTGCAAGGTCCCAGATCACCAAGGGACCACTTCAGCGTGAGTCACTCAAGAAGGCTTGGAATTAGTGTAGATGAGACAAATTAGTTCCGTCATCAAAAGGGCAAGAAACCTTTTGTCAGGAAATGAATCCACAACCACCAGAGGTTGATGTCCAAAAAGGAGACAGAGGAGTCCTGGAACTTTATTCATGAATAAAGGGAGAGCTCATGGCCATTTCCTATGGGGTCTCTCACACTGATAGAGGAGGCAGCTGCTTTTTATCCCAATTTCCCGGCCGCAGTTCCCTCTCTCTTTCCCCATTGGCTGAGGCACTCGAGAGGCACAGACTCCCCGAATTGCCCAATGCAGAGCCCCTGCTCATGTACATCCCTCCTTTCTTCTTTTTCTTGTGTCCCTGTTCTTGTAGTGTATTAACACAGTCTTGGGCAAGTCAATCAGTGGAATTCCTATGGAAATCCTTCCCATTGTTTCAGTATCGCTCTTATCTTCCCAGCANGAAAGCTGCAAGTCTGAAACAAAGAATAAAATCTACGGAGATACCCTTAACCCCCAGATCTCGTGGATTTTATCCATGCTTGAACATTTTGTGTGCCTCTGCCTGTGCAAAGCGAATTAAAGGTTTCAATCCGGCTCCCGGTGGAAAAAGTGCTCCCATCAGGACAGGCACTAATTGGCTCCCTCGTTAGCAGCTCGTGGAGAAGGCGAGCAGCAAAGTCCACCCAGCCCGAACCCCTAGCAGCTCGGGGGAAGGCGGGGGAGCAGCTCCTGGTGCTTTGCCTCTTCCAGGGAACGCCAGACGTGGCTTTCCAGGCCTGCCAACTTCTCGTTAAATTCCCCTAAATCTTGTTTGCGCCGGCAGCGTCCCCCTGACGGATTAATTGAGCTTTGAGAGATGCAAAGGAACGTGAGGAAAAGGCTGCGGGTGCATTACCGGGGTTGATGCTGCAAACAGGCACCAAAACCTGCAGTGCTGCATGGCCGGGGTGCCAGGGGATCACAGCCCTGCCTGCAGCAAATGGGGCATTTTCGTGGGGGAAAAACATCAGTTCAGGCTCCCCTGCAGCTGGAGGAAGGGGAATTGCACCTGGGAAGTGGCTTCATCCATCAATATTAATAATAACACATAAAACTGGGGCTTGCACATTATCTCCCAATGAGCAGGAGCCAGACACTGGGTTCCATGTAATTTAATTTCAATTAGTGCACTGGAGCTTTTTAAAGAATGGACTATATATTCTTCCGCAGTAACTCGCACACTATTAAACACAATGCCGAAAAATTTTTATGTAAATGAGAATTATCTTATTGGCTTTAGTATCTTTCTCCCTTTCCCTTCTCCAGGTAATTGGGGAGGAAGGTGCTGGGGAAAAAGAAAAAAAAGCAGGTGAGGGGGAATGTGAATAATGAAACCTCTACAGCGTTGCCTCCTGTTAGATGTAGGAGCCCCAAATATATGTGTGTGTCAGTTTAATTTAATTTGCTGTTAATTAGCTTAAATGGCAGCCTTACCGCCGTGTGCTTTCACTGCATTTCTGCCCAGGCTCTCATTAGGCAGCGGGATGAAGCAGGTGCTTGTTAAAAATGCCAGAAGTGCCCATTTCCATGGCAAAGCTGCTCCCAGCGCTCGTGGGGAAGGAGCTGAAGCCTCCTCCCTGGGTACGGCTGCCGGGAGAGGGGGAGCAGCTCCTCTTTGCCCAGGTTTCAGCATTGGAACAGTAATTCCTTAATAAGGTGAGAATTTAAAAAGCAAGGTGCAGCAGCACGGAGCCATGGAATGGTTTGGGCTGGAAGGAGCCTTAAATCCCACCCCATCCCACCCCTGCCATGGCAGGGACACCTCCCACTGTCCCAGGCTGCTCCAAGCCCTGTCCAGCCTGGCCTTGGACACTGCCAGGGATCCAGGGGCAGCCACAGCTGCTCTGAGCACCCTGGGCCAGGGCCTCCCCACCCTCCCAGGGAGCAATTCCTTCCCAAGATCCCATCGAACCCTGCCTCTGGCAGTGGGAAGCCATTCCCTGTGTCCTGTCCCTCCATCCCTTGTCCCCAGTCCCTCTCCAGCTCTCCTGGAGCCCCTTTAGGCACCAAAAGGCCACAATTCGATCACCCCAAAGAGGCAGGGCAGCAGATCAAAGTCCTTCCCATGCTGGGCTGTGATGGAATTGAGGACCAGGCTCTCCTTGGCAGAACCTGCTGGGCCCCATGGCACACAGACAGGCGTGGAGGGGCTCTCTATGTCTACCCTGTTCCCTCTGGATCTCCCAGAGCTGGAAAACAGCACTGAACAAGACCTCCCTTGTTTGTTCTCTCCTCTAGCATGAACAAGGCCAATTCTCTCAGCATTTCCTCACAGGAGAGGGGTTCCATCCCTACAAATCCAATAAATAAATGGGTGTCGACCTCTCTCCAAAGCCAGACTCTCAGAAGTCTGTCAGGAGGATTTAGGTGTTCACTTCCCACCCATTTCCAGTTCATGGAAAGGATGACACCTCCACAGGGACATGGAACTGTCCTTTGAATGCAAATAATTCAGAAACAAAGGGCCCAATTATTTAATTCAGGCCAACAAAGGAAATGCAAAATCTAGGTTTGAATTAAATCAGTCTGGGTGAACCTGGGAGAGAAAGAAGAGGTGGGAAAGAGGCAGCAGGGATGGAAAAGGGCACGGAGAAGGAATGCAGCATAGGGGAGTGTGCTTTCAAATATTGATATGGAAAAGGTATAAATAGAAACAAGCACATGCTCGTGGAGCTAATAAAGGGCTTGTTTACAAGGGAGCAGAGAGCTTCATTAAGAATGGGAGCCAGCACCTGCTCTGAAAAGAAGGGAAACACTTCATGAAAGCACAGAGAGCGTGGAGAAGGGGCTTTGAGGCCAAATGTGCTCAAGAAAGAGGAAAGTTCAGCACCTCTCGTGGTTCACCTGCAGCATTTGTGTGCAGGGTCAGGGGTTCATGGCAGAGCACACTCCAGGGCAGAGCAGGGGGCTGGCACGAGGAGTTCAGGAACAGAGGGTCTGGTTCTCACTCTTTTATTCCAAGAAGTGTTAAATCCAAGCAAATGAAACAAATACCTCAGCTCATTTCTTATTTTCAACTCAGCTGCTTCTCCAGCCTGTTTGCTTTCACTTTGTCCATCTCCAGGTGGAGAGAAAATCCAGGCAGGGAGCAAAGTCTGAACTCCCTGGCAAATGTCCTGCAGCCCTGCCCGCCCCAGCAGCGGGGCAGGCTGCTCACACTCGGTGCAGAGGCTCCCTCGCCATCCCTGTGCCCAGCAGTGAGCACAGAGAGCTCCTGGGGTCAGCAATCACCCGTGTCTGCTCAGCAGCGGGGTTCTGCCGAGACCTTGGACAGGCTTAAACCTGGTTCAGCTTCCCGGGCAGCAGTGGAGGGGAAGGTGCTCATCTCCTCTTCCAGGTGCTGCCAAACACCTGGGGATGGGATGGGATGAAGCTGCGTCAGGGCAGGGTCGCAGTGTGTCCCAGTCTGTCCCAATCTGTCACAAGCCGTGAGGAGGAGAGGCTGGGCTTGGCCTTCCCGCACATTCCCGCCGGGATGGGTTTGCAGGGCAGATGGAGAACGAGCTCCCTGGTCTCCCCTCAGAGCCCCGCTGTGAGGATGAGGAGTAAAGAGCCCATTTGTTCAGTCTGCCAGCATGATCTGATTTCATGCCCCGTGTTTAGCAGAGAAGCTGTTTCCCCTTGAGCGGAGTTATGCACTTTGCAGCTCCTTCCTTAAAATGACTTAGTTATACATTTGCTCCATGTTATTCTGAATTCTCTTGAAGATCAAGGACACTACAAAGCCAGCAAGATAAAATTAGCATCCGAGCTGTAGCCTTTGCGTGGTATAAGAAATGCAGATCAGCTTCACTTGCAGCGGATGCTGGAAGGTGAATTTCATTTATGTCTTCTCCAGCAGACCCAGTTCTGCCATCCCTGTTTGTTCTGAGTGCCACCACAGCCCCTAAGCTGTCCCGGTATTTCCATGCAGCTGCTGCCAGAAAAAGTATCAGACCACAAAATCGGACCTCCAGCTGATAAGAAATCAATTTGTTCCAAATCAGCCCTTATCTGCTCACAGTGTGGGCCCTGCGTGTTTCAGCAGGGGAGCAGTCGGGCTGGGTTTGTTCGTGCACTGCTCTGCGAGCAGCACCAGGCACAGCATCGACCCCGGGGGGTTCAAAGGCTCCTGGAGAGGGGAGGGTGCCTGGAGAAGAGCCCCAAGAATGACCTGAAGGTGGGAGAAGTGCTCTGAGGTGGGGCTGTGATGGGTTTGGCTGGTGCCCATGCTCATGGGGCCTCTGGGGGAAATGCTCTCAGGAAAAGGGGGGTGTTGGAGGCCACTTCAGCAGAGCAGGGAGATGAACGAGCTCTGGAGGAAGCAAGGCATGTGTTTTAAAAGTCAGGTGAACCAACAGGAAGGTTGACCAGGGTGACCTAAAGACCTCTCAATCCCTTCTCCTCAAGGCAAATTCCTTAGGCAGGGGCTTTTCAGGGGTTTCACAGAATCTCAGACTGTCTCGAGCTGGAAGGGCCTCACGAGGATCAGCCACTCCTTTCTCCTCACAGGACTGCCGAGGCACAAACAGAAGATCCAGAGCATTGACCAGGTGCTCCCTGGGCTCTGCCAGGGCTGGTGCTGTGGCCATTTCCCGGGGGAAGCTGCTCCAGGCACCAGCCATGCTCTGAGGGAAGAACCTTCACCCAATGTCCCACCTGGACCTTCCCTGCCTCAGCTTCATTCCATCTCTTCATCTGATAGCGCCCAAACGAGGACGGAGATCAGCACCTTCCCCTCCACTGCTGCCCTGCAAGCAGAACCAATTTTAAGCCTCAATGTCCAAGTTCTCAGTGTGGCAACAACTGAGCAAAACCCCACTGAAAGCACCAGAAGTCCAAGAGGAGAATCTGCCCAGCACCATTTGGGCACAAGCTGCCCCCTTCCATGCATTCAGGTGCAGGGCTGGGCCATGAAATCCTGAGCAGGAATTCAAAGTTTAGATCCTATTTTTTTCCCTTTGGCCGTCATTTGAGCCTTTACCCATCATCTGTAGCCTTCATCCCTCTTGCTGTGGACTTGCTGGAGACAGGCCCTGTTTGAAAACAGACCCAGAACTGACAGCCTGCCCAGCACTGGAGCATTCTCTTCTCAGCCTGGACCAGGAGGTGACTGGAAGTGCATCCTCATGATCCAGACCGGAGCTGAACCCTCTGGGCTCAGCAGCCTCCCTGTCCTGCAGCTCAGGATCTGGAGCACTGACCCCAGGAGCAAGGGTTTCCTTGGAATCTGACACATCCTGATCTTTTATTTATGGTGGATCATCCATGGAGACAACGAGCCTGAGCAGGAGGAGGAGAGATTAGAAGAGCCACAAAACTGCCTGAAGATGCAGATGGGATCTCAGAGGGAACAGTCAGGATTAAAAGACCGATTTCAAAATGGGCAAATTACTTTAAATGCTTTATGTTTACAAATCCCACACCCAGAACCCAAGGAGCTCCATATTTCCAGCAAATTAATTCCCCTGAAAAAAGGGATGTATTTTGTGCCTCTGTGTTTTGCAGGTGCTTCAGAACAGCTCTGAGTTTTTGCTCAGTGTTTGAGATGATTTCCTAAGATCCAAGTTGGGTTGGCAGTGAGCACGCCCGGGTGTCAGTCCCTTGACCTTCATTGATTTATATCCGTTTGTGCCAGCTCAGGATTATTCTTTCTAGAAGATGGTTCTGAGTACCCAAGCTTTAAAGCCCAAGTTGCTTTAATTGGACTCCTAGGCAAAGTGTTTCATGTTTCCAAAGTGAACGCTCTGTGGGATGAGCACAAAGACACTTTCACAGTGTTACCGATACAAGCTTCAAAGGGGCTGTTTTTCTGGGAATTGTGCTGTCGTTTGTGCTCGTGGATTTACAGCAAGCAACCAGGCAAACATGATCCATCTGGAACCACGGGCACCACCCTCCCCTCCACAACAGCCACCAGGCAGATCTGGATATTTAAACAGGATCAAGTTATCTGCAACCATGTTCTTGGTTAAGGTAATTAACATCGTGCATGGAACTAAAGAGGGATACAAACTTCCTGATCCAGAATCTGGGTTCTTTGTACCCAGATCCTTCCGTTTGTCCCATTAGAGCAGTAAGACTGGCAGTGAATTTTAGCCCTGGAGCCCATTTCTGCAAAGTCTGAAGGAGGTGGGAAGCTGGATCAGGGCTGGTGTGTGATTTGCTGGAGGCACCAGAACACGGTGTCCTCATTCCCAAGCCCCCAGGGAGGATGCTGTGCTTGTGGAGAGGGCCCAGCAGAGCAGGATCTGCTCAGCCCTGGCACAGGATGAGCCGTCCCAGCACACAGCGAGAGCTGATGGGCTCCTGATCGTGCAGGGATTTCTGTTGGTGCTGTCAAGTCTCCTTTTTCCTGGGGAAAAGGATAACGTCTGTCAGGACCACGGATCTCTGTGATTCCCAGAAAGCAGCAGCAGTACCCAGCAAGTTTCCTGCCTGACTGATGCTGAGGGCAATATTCCCAAATAAAAGAGGAATTCCTGCTCAAGGGAGGAGCGGGATATGCCACCTTCCACCTGCAGGACTTTCATTTGTCAGACACACAGAAAATTAAGGACCCTTCAGTTTTCCTGCCGCCTCTTTCACGATTAAAACAGAAGAGGAGGGATTGTACTTCACTTCTCTAACGTCTGCCTAAACCCCCTGGAAATGTTTTGCTGCATCCCCAAGTCACTCTCATTTGAGGCTTCACACTTTTTCTGCTGTTATTTTACCTTTCATTATCTCAGTGTTTCCAGATGAAAATAATCCCACTCCAGCAAATCACTGGATGTTTTTCCTCTGTTGCAAACAGATTGCTGCCCTGCCCCTCCTCAGCATCCAGCCCCTGGCAGCTGCAATATCCCTCTCATTCGATGGATCAGGAGCATCCTGAATCCCCCGTATTGGATTTCCCCCAGATTGATGTGATGGAGATTTCCATGAGTTCTGTTACCTTTCCCAACACAAAATGCAGCCACCTGTGGGTGCATTCCAGGCTGCTTTTCACCTCCTGCTTCCAAGCTGATGTGGAAGCTGTAGGGAAAAGACAAATATTATTTGCCAGTTAGGTCTCCTAATTACAGGATGTGTTTTTGGGAGGAAAAAAAAATTGTTTTCACTTGCAGTCTCTCCAATCTGTTTTGAATTAGGAGACACTTAGGATTAGAAAGTGTTTTCTCATTAGAACAAATGTCACAGATTTAAAAATCTCTTAATTTAAATTCCTCCTGATGTTCTTTGGCTTGAACGAGTGAGCTCTTAATGTCCGTTTTAATTAAAGCATTTCCGTGGGATTTCAGCCTGGGCATCTCATGACAGAAGGTCTCAGGGAAGTGGATGTGCTCCAGCTGAGAAGGGGAACTCCTGGATGGCAGCTGCAGCAGAAACTCTGCTTTTGGGGCTTTTTAGGGAAAGGTGCTAAAGGACACACAAATTAACATCTGCCTAAGCAAGGATCCCATGCCTCCAGCGGGCAGAAACACCACAGGCATTGGGAGGCGCTGGCTGGGTTTGCAGAGGGATTGATCGGTGTTTCCCAAGCCACTTTAAGTTTTTCTTTCTGCTGCTGTTCTCAAGCCATCAGCAGAGGCTCTGGCAGCCAGGCAGGGGCACTGGGCTCAGGTTTAGCACCCTGTCCCTGCTGCCAGACTCACCGTCTGCCACAGCCACTGCCCCACACTTCTCCTTCCTCGGCAGGGGAAGGTTTGGTCTTCCCCTGCTCCCCAGCACTTCCGTGGTGCTGGATCCATTTACCAGTGCACACCCACAGAGCTGCCAGTGAGCAGGACCTCGGCAGCTTCCTCAGGAAAGAAATCCTTTGATTTCTTGGATCAGAATATCCTGAGCTGGAAGGGACCCCCAGGATCATCCAGTGGCTGATGATCCAGGTTTCACCCGGTGGTCCAGGAAGGCAGGAAAGTGCTGTGAAATAAAAGCATCACCTGAGTACATCCACATCCCTGTCCCGGAGCACGCCAAAGGCAGTGGGAAGCAGTGGGGAATTGGATTATCCAGCTCCTCACTGTTCGCCCTTTGCAGCTTCTCCCTTTCCCTGGAGCAGCCTGGGAGAAGCAGCTGCTCCCTGCCTCTGCCTCACCACGGCGCTGCCATCCCGGGGGATCCAACAGGAGCAGGACCTGGAGGCCAAGAGCCTTGAGATGGCGGGGCAGAGTTCCCTCATGGTCATGAAGTGTTGAAAACACCAAACCACGGAGCCAGATCTCCGCATGGAAACCCCACGGCTGGGGAAAGGCAGGGACCGCGGCTGGGCTCACCCCTGTGGAGCTCACGCCTTCCCTCCTTCAGCGATGAATAAATCTGCAGACGGTTAATAATGAAGGGCTATTAAGATAAGATTTAGTCCTGATTGTTCTCGTGCTTCCTTCATTTGTCAGGCACTTGAACCAAACAGGGGAAGCGTGGATCTGGGAGGCGCTGCCGATCCCCAGGCAGCGCAGATTTATCGGTGCTGGTGCCCGGGCACCACCCGAGGCAGGAGGAGCTGCCTGGGCAGCTGTGGCCCTGGGTAATCAGAGTCTCTGCTCCTTTGCCTCGGGACAAGCGTTTAAAGCAGTCACCTGCACTTGGTAGCTCACGAACAGGAGCTGGGCAGCATTTCTGGGCCAAAAAGGACCTTGACAGACAAAGTGGTTTTTTCAGGAAGAAAATCAAACCATTATGGAATGGGTTGTGTTGTAAGAGATCAAAATATCATCTCAGGCCAACCCCACCTCCCACTGTCCCAGGCTGCTCCCAGCCCTGTCCAGCCTGGCCTTGGACACTGCCAGGGATCCAGGGGCAGCCACAGCTGCTCTGGGCACCCTAGGCCAGGGCTGTTTAACTACCACAATTCAGGCAAATTGGTTTCTTTTTAATGATCCTTGAAAGTAATATTCTTTATTTGGTCCCCCCTCCCCAACACTTTAAGTGGTGTTTTTTTGTCCTTTTAGAGAAATTCCTGTTTGTGCTGCCTCCCATTCAGGGCCTGGGAGTGGCTGCAGATCCTGGTGAGGTGGAGGGAGTGCTGAGGAGCAAACCTTCGATTTCCTCAATGGAACAGTAAGAAAAACAAGAGAAAATAAACACAGGTTTTGTTCTCAGCCCATCTTCGGCTGCATGCAGTGTGCAGATCCTGGAAAAAAGCACCTGGATAAACACAGGGCTGTGGGCACGGCCCCGAGGCTGCCAGAGCTCCAGGCCCAGGCTGGGATTGTTGGGGTGTCTGTGCAGCGCCGGGAGTTGGACTGGATGATCCTGGGGGTCCCTTCCAGCTCAGGATATTCTGATCAACGATTCTGTGAGTCCCTGTCAGAAGGAGGCTGAGGGGAAACGTGCAGCCCTTCCTGAGCCAGCAGCGCCACAGATCCAGCCACCTGCGAGGCGTCTGCTTTTCCAGATCAGGTTCACAGAGATTTTCTCCTGTAACGTGAAGTGGATGAGCCCCAGCTCCCCCCCGCCAACATCCTTTTATTGCTTTTAGACTGATTTTGAGATGGGGTGGAAAAAGAAATCTGAGAGAGGCGAGTTCCAAGGTCAGCGCTGCTCACCCGGCTCTGTCATCCCACTGAGCTCAGAAATTGGTGTTAACACCTCCTGGAAAGAACAACAAATATAAAAGGAGAACCTTGCTCAGACTGGGAAGCAGGCCCATTACTGAGGCAGCCACTGAGGAGCAGGAGTCTGGCAGGACAGCAAATCCAGCCCAGTTCTGATGGCAGTTCAGCCCAGATGTGATTCCAGTCCCTGGCAGCATCCTGGGCATCTCCAAGGAGATGGAGATGGAGAAACCTGCCTTTTTAGGCAACTTAATTTTTTAAACATCACAAAGCACCTGTGTATATCTCATTTCTCTCCTATTAGAAATCTGCTTTGGCAGAGGGCTCTTTTTTATTTTATTTTTTCACTCGGTCTTTAAACAGTTCCTGAAGATGGGGCTTCGTGGTGTGGAAAGCACAAATTAGTTCAGAGCCTTTCATCTGTGCCCCCCACCCCTTCCACTTGTGATTCCCTTCAGTGGGATTCACAAAATCTATTATTGGTGCTGTAGATTGGCCACGGTGTGGCTTTGGAGAAAATTCTTTCTATGCTGACACTGTTGCTTCATTGTTATTCTTTCTGTACCAGTGAAACAAGATGAAAAATTCATTAAAAACAGTGAAAAAAAAAAAAAAAAGGAGGAAAGAAACCCACCGGTATTTCTCTATCTCCCCACACAAAAATCAAATGTGGAAGACTGAAAACAGGGGGATGGGAAGGGAAGGGTGAAAAGGTTAAAAGTCTGAAGGGTTCACAGCAGGGTCTGGGACAAACACCTCAATAAAGAGAATAAAAAAAACTTGTCCACGATCAAATCAGGAGCCAGGGAAGGCTCTCACAGCACCCTGGCATCCCAGTCAGCAGCTCCCAGTCCAGCTTTGGACAGCAGGGAAAGGCTGGGTGGGCTCCAGGGAGATCAGGGATGGCTTGGGCGCTCCCTGGGTGCCAGTTCCAAGGGGCAAGACCCCTCAGGGGTCTTTGCTGGGACTTGCCCTTGTAGCCACAGCAGTGGCCTGAGGATGGGACAAGGTGCACCCCCAAAATGAGACCCGGGATGTCCCTTCCAGCCTGAGCTCTCCTGGGATCTTGGGGCTCCCCAATCCCCTTCCCAAACCTGCTGCAGATTTACTCCGTGGCTGCAGCTTGTTATTCTCATGACCAGCCTTGATCTCCACAATTACATTATTTTCCATCCCAGGAAGGGGACACCCCCAAAAATAATCACCGAAATATTTTTAAAAATAAAAATGACAAAACATTTCCCAGGATCTCTGCTGAGGAATGTCACAGGGGAAGAAAACCTCTTTTTGTGATCAAGAGACTGAACTTCAAAACACCCAAACTGCACATCTCCACGGGGCACCTTTCTGCAGGGTTATTAATAAGAAATAATTGTTTTAAATGCAGAAAAGTCTGTGTACCTTCTATTCCCTTCCAAAAGCCCTGCATCACTTGTCCTTAATGAATAATGAAAGATGCTTTTGTATTGCTTCCCACCCATAGACTTTCAAGTGATTGTTAAGCAATAATAAATAGGGCTCTGAAGAGAATCAGGGCTTGATGAAAACTTAATTCTGGGCTAATAAGAGAAGCACCTGCTGTTGCACAAGTTTTCAGATGTTCCTGGGGCTTTGGTGGGTGGAGAATTTTGGTGAAAGCTCTGAATGTTCCAACACTGGAAAAATATCACTAAATGATCCTGAAATGTTGTTGTGTAGCCCCAAAGGAATTAGAATTTGGTGGCCCTTAATCCTCCTCCTGGAAGGAAAGCTGGAGATGCCGTGCCCAGGACAGGCACTTTGATCCCCTGAACACTGTGCTGTTGTGGTGGCCCGGCTGATCTCACTCTCAGGGATTTATCATGAAAAGCCAAACCCAAAGAGGACATTGTTCTCCGAGGAGAGAGAGAGAGAGCAACGTCCCACGTCAGACTGCGGGATTTGGAGTTCGTGGAAAAACAACGCATTCCGCCTGGAAGCTGATGTGGCTTTCAACCCTGCCAAGGCCAGCTCACTCTGCAGGTGGAAAACTGAACCTTGGAAGGGATATCATGGAATAATGGAATGGGTTGGGTTGAAGGAACCTTAAAGCTCATCTCATCCCCAGGCTGCACCAATCCCTGTCCAGCCTGGCCTTGGACGCTTCCAGGTATCCAAGTGCAGCCACAGCTGCTCTGGGCACCCTGTGCCAGGGCCTGCCCACCCTCACAGGGAACAATTTCTTCCCAATATCCCATCTATCCCTGCCCTGGCAGCCATGAGTTGCCCAAGAAAAATTAAGCTCAAAAACCATTTAATTGCTCACATTTGGGCTGGTAAATATCGAGTTCTTGCCCCCAGCCCACAGGCAGACAGGTCTTGATTTTGGCAACAGAGTTCACATCACTAAGGGGTCTCTACTGCCGACCAAGCCAACCTTCAGAGGTGTCTCCTGAGCACCTGGACACTCTCACCAGTCCCATCAGGAACCAGCACTCTTTGGGTACTTTTATGGAACTAAACACTTCAACACTGCTATAATTCTGTTGGGATCAGTGGAGAAAACGTGAGGGGGGATTTGCCTCTGCCTTGATTGTCAGCTGCTCATTTGTGCTGTGGCACTATCCCAGACATGTCCAAGGAAAGATCTTTTTTCACTGAAAGGGCTGCCCAGGGCAGTGGGGCGAGTCAGCATCCAGCAGGAATTTAAAAGCTGTGAGGATGTGGCATTTGGGGACATGGGTTAGTGATGGGCTTGGCAGTGCTGGGGAAACGGCTGGACTCGATGATCTTAGAGGGCTTTTCCCACCTCAGCGATTCTGTGATTCTATGATTTATGTGTGCACGACTGTGATGGGTCACTCCTGCTGGTAAGCTCTCGCCCTTCCCTGACACACTGTTGAGAGCAGCTGCATAAAATTATTTGCATTAATGTGACCTGAACACGGTTCCCGCGAGCTGGGAGCGCGCAGCGGGAGCCCGTGGAACCCAGGTGCCACCTCCAGCTGAGGCTGTCCCCGCACAGCTCCGCACTGCCTGTCCCCGGAGTGCCGGGGCTCTGAGCCTGGGCTTCCCACGCCTTTAGTCAGTGACGAAATGCCGGTCGTTAATTTCACTCAGGAAACATCATTTTCCCATGAGAACCGTTTTCTTCCCGGTGAGTGCCAGGAGCAGGCGGCCACAGAACGGAGCAGCCGAGCCGAGCATCGCTGTGTTCCGAGAGCCCCGGGGCACAGCCGGGCTGGAGCTCCGGGCTGGAGCCGAGGCTCCGCTCCGCGCTCAGCGGGGCTGCCTCGGGTGAGAACTTGGGCTGCGGCTCCGGTGAAGCGGATGTAGGCAAAGAGCGAGCGGTGCCGGTGAGAGCGCTGGGAGCGGCTGCTCCGCAGCTCCCGGGCCGCGCTGCGGGGCCGGGACCCCCCGAGCGCAGCCCGGTCCCTTCCGTAGGGCCGGGACCCCCCGAGCGCAGCCCGGTCCCTTCCGTAGGGCCGGGACCCCCCGAGCGCAGCCCGGTCCCTTCCGTAGGGCCGGGACCCCCCGAGCGCAGCCCGGTCCCTTCCGTAGGGCCGGGACCCCCCGAGCGCAGCCCGGTCCCTTCCGTAGGGCCGGGACCCCCCGAGCGCAGCCCGGTCCCTTCCGTAGGGCCGGGACCCCCCGAGCGCAGCCCGGTCCCTTCCGTAGGGCCGGGACCCCCCGAGCGCAGCCCGGTCCCTTCCGTAGGGCCGGGACCCCCCGAGCGCAGCCCGGTCCCTTCCGTAGGGCCGGGACCCCCCGAGCGCAGCCCGGTCCCTTCCGTAGGGCCGGGACCCCCCGAGCGCAGCCCGGTCCCTTCCGTAGGGCCGGGACCCCCCGAGCGCAGCCCGGTCCCTTCCGTAGGGCCGGGACCCCCCGAGCGCAGCCCGGTCCCTTCCGTAGGGCCGGGACCCCCCGAGCGCAGCCCGGTCCCTTCCGTAGGGCCGGGACCCCCCGAGCGCAGCCCGGTCCCTTCCGTAGGGCCGGGNACCGACACCGACCTGCCCGGTGAGTGCTGCCGCCCTTCCCCCGGCTGCTCCCCGGAGCGTGCGGTCCGTGCTGGCAGCGCGCGTCCCCCTGCTAGCGACTTAGTGCCGCTTTATTGTTATTATTTTCCTTTCAATCTTCTCTTTGCCCGCTGTTTTTTTTTTTTGCGTGTGGTTGGGCTTTCCTTCCCTGCTGCACGTTTTCCCCGTTCGCCGGGGGATGGGGAAGTGCCGCGCCTGGAAGCGGCTGCCGGGTGGCTCCGTCCCCGGTGGGGCTGGCGATAGCCCCGGGGCTGAGCCGCCCGCGGGTCCCGGACACCTGGGAGGGATGTCCGCGCCGGGAGCGCACGATCGTGGGGTACTTCGTGCCTCCTGCAAACCGGAGATACTCGGCTGCTCTGCCGGAGCGGCCTCGGGCGGCCGGCAGGGGCTTCGTACGGATAAAACAGGCGGAACACCGAGCCCGACCGGCGCCGAGCCGCGCCGCTCCCCCGGCGCCGTGCGGAGCCCGCGAACTCCAGGGCGCGGTGCCGGAGTCGCCGGAGCGCTCTCTGTCGCGCTTATGGTGGGGCTGCTGATTTCTGTCGGGAGTTGTATTTGGAACAGGCTGCCCGGGGAAGTGGTGGAGTCAGTGTTCAACATGAGCAGATGTGGCGCTCGGCCGTATGGTTTAGTGGCATGGGGGGACTTGGTCAGAGGTTGGAACTTGATGATTTTGGAGGTCTTTTCCAACCGTAATTATTCCATTAATTGGAGGTGATGGATGAAACTCCGGAGCAGCTTTGGTGGATGTGAAAGTCAGATGTGGCCGTGCCTTTGGAAGGGTGTCCGATGGCTGATTCCCTCCTTGGACAGCCCAAATGGCTGAGACACGAGTTGCCGGGAGGGAGAACAGGGTGGGTGTGCACCTTCATTTTCCTGACTTGCTCTTGAAGAGCAAGAGCCCACCTGCAGGAACGACCCATCTCAGCTGTGCTTGTTGCAGTGCTTCAGCACAGAATCCTGGAATTACTTAGGTTGGAAAAGCCCGCTAAGATCATCAAGTCCAACCATGAACCCAGCGCTGCAAAGCATATCACGAACCCGTGTCCCAAGTGCCACTTTCACGCCTGTTTTAAATCCCTCCAGGCTCGGTAACTCCACCGCTTCTCAGTACAATTGTCCCGTGGTTTTGTCGTGGGGCAGGGCTGGGAACCCGGGGGTTCCGAGTTCCCAGCCCTGGCTCCGGGGCCTTCCCACGCTCCAGCAGCTGCTCAGGTCTCCGGGAGCTCGGGCTTTCGAGGAGACTGAAGTCAGTGGCATCACAACTGGCTTAAGCTGACTTCCAAGGCCAGAAAAGCCTCTTATTTCATATTTCATCCGGAGGAAATGGTGTTCTGTCCCCCAGCAGTAAATCCCGTGGTTACCGATGGCCGGTGCCAGCGCTGGCTGGGGCAGGGAAGGAGCGGGGTGGCAGCGCAGCAGCGCAGCTCGGCCATCGCTGCCGGCCCTTCCCGAGCTGGCAGGGGCAGCACAAACCCTTGGCATTTGCCCTGGATCTCAGTGCCCGGGCTGAGCCTGCTTTCCCTGGCTGTGCCGTCAGAGGGGCAGTCACGGCGTGGGAGGGCTGGGCTGTGTCACAGTAGCTCCGGATTGTCCCTGCTGTGGGGAGGAAGGCTGTGCTCTTCCTCACGTGCCTCCACTCTTTGTCTCCCTTTAGCAGTTATTGGGAGAGGGTGCTTTCCCTTTCATTTTGCCCTGTCCTTTATTCCTCTGTTTGCTGGGATTTGGGCTCCTCGCATTATTTTCCTCTAAAGGACAGGAAGGGAGCCTGGCTTGCAAGTGAGCTCCGGGATGAGGAGCCGGCTCGGGTGGGATGGAAAGGGAAGGACTGGACGCTGAGGAGCCCGTGCCATGAGCAGAACTCCGATGTGTGACCCTGCAGCACGCTTTCTGGGCTGCCTGCTGTGGGTGACAACTTGTCCCAAGGGTTATTGCTCACATTCCTGGAAGCCTTTTTGTCACTTGTTTTCGGCCGCGTGTGAAAGTTTCCTTCCGGAGGGTCGGGTGTTCAGACACTCCCAGCTCGGAGCTGGGGAGGATTGCTGCTGTTTCGCTTCTGCCAGGCTGATATTGGAGATGGATTTCAGGGGAACAGCAAAGCAGGAGAAGGTGGGTCTCTTAAGAACCACTTTCTTTAGAAAAGGCAGATAATAGGCAGTGAGTTTGGGGAGGATGTTTTATTTAGGGATTGAAAAGAGAGGATTAAAGCTCTTGACAGAGAACAGTTTATGTGGAATAAGTGATGGGACTTGATCATTCAGAAAAAGACTCCCCCGTGTTCCCATTACCGAGAGAGCTTTCAGCTCTGCTTGTCCCAAATTATTCAATAAAAGCAACAAAACTCCTTTTGAGTTCTTTACTGGTGGCTGTGTAAGGAATTTTCAGACCTTGCAGTAAATTTGTATCTGCTCAAACAAAACAGCCTGTGGATATAAAAATCTGTGATATGCTAAAGGTATTGTGGATTTATCCAAGGTGTTAATTATAGGCAGTGGTAGTAGCTGTGTCTGTCTTGGAGAATTGCAGCTTTTCCTTCCTTGCCCATTCCCATTGTTACTGGCACAGGGCTGTGCTCCTGGATTTGCGGAAGCACAAAGTCACTGCTCGTAAAATTACTGAGATAAAGAAGGTTTGTGCAGGGGAGAAGAAACAAGAATCAAATTTTAGGTTCAAATTTTGATTCCAAAACAAGTGGCTCATTCTTCTCACAGCTTGAGGTTTGTGATGGAAAGGTTGAAAGCACCCAGCAAGAAAAACAGGCTGGGGAAAAAAAGCTGTAATAAGCTGAACAGAGTGGAGTTCAGAATAAACTGTCATCAGAGGGTGTTTATAAACCTGCTGGAGAAAAGGGAGGGAGCAACCATTCAGATCAATAACGAGTTCTTTTTTTTATAACTGTAGAACTTTAATCATATAGTTAAAAAAAATAATCCTAAATGTGTGCTTTTTATACCTGTGCTGGTAGCTGGGGCTAAATCTGCAGAGTTCATGCTGATCTGGGTAATCTGAATCAAGCTGAATAGTAAAGAGGCTCTTAGGAGGATCTGAAACCCAGGAGGCATTTTTCAAACCTGAGTTATGTCAGTTTTTTTAGAGGTGCCTCAGGCAATTGCATTTTAAGAAGACAAAGCTTTTGTTTTCAAGCTGGCCTAGAAAAATGCCAAGGATGAATCCAAAGTAAAGGCTTTCAGAAGTTGTCATTTGTGATTAAGTTGATTTTGCTGTTGTGCACGGAACGCTGCTGCCTTCCCTGGCACGCCGAGAGCTGGGGCTATTTTTATTTTTGCCACCAGTGCTGGTGTTGCTGTTTAATTCCAGTGAGTAATGGTGCACAGGGGGTCTCACCTGAAGGTGTGTGTTTAATGGGAAGGTCAGGTGTCGGCCAGCTCTGTCTGCAAAGGAAAATTAATTCTAGGTGCTTTATAAAAGGCAGAATTGAGGGGACACCGGGCAGGGATTGGTGTTCTGCAGGATGAACATCTGTCTGTGCCTAGTTTAGTGTTTGAGATGTTGGAAATAGCAAAGCCAGGGCTTTGAACCATAAGCAAAGACCGTTCCCTTCCACAGAGATCAGCCTGCATGCACACAGTGAATCCAGAGCTTTTCCTGGGGCTTCTCACGTTACTTGCAGCCTAAAACAATCAGAAAGAGGATCCTGGTGTTGCCAGGCTGTGGGCAAAGCAGAGGAGCTGCTCCTGCAGAGCCCGGGCTGGGGGAATTCTGTGCAGGATGTAGCATATGACGCTGGAGCATGGATGTGGAAAAGTGTGCTGCCTGCAGTCTGTAGTGCTGGGAGCTCCCAGCGAGATGCTCTTTGTTGAGGAGAGGTGAAATCCTGCCAGTGTTGGCGTGACTTTTTCTTAAATAAAACGAAAATGGTTTCTGTCTGAAAATCTGAGCATCTGAAGGCAGCTCTGGCTGCGTGAGCAGTGCCAGGGCTGTCTCACCTGGGCAGGAGGTGGCCCTGGGAGCAGCTGATTCCTTTGCCCTGGCTCTGGCTAGCCAGGGAAGGGCTGTAAGGGCAACCTGAGCCATCTTTTGGCTCTTGTGTAACACCCAAACAATGCTGTTTGTCCTGCTCCCCGAGGGCTCTTGGATTCCCCGTGCCAAGAGATGTGGGACTGGATGCAGCCTCTCCAGGGGCACCTCCTGAGCTGCAGCTTTGGGAGCAGCTGGATCCTGCAGGGTTCTCGCTGGCACCTCATAATCCTAGGATTTTTATTTCTTTAAGGAAGCCTTGAGAATGTGTAGAGCAAGTGGTGCTGGGGAGAAGCCTCTGAGACAAGACATGGCCTTGCCTTTGCAGGGAAGGTCCCCCGTTGATTTCAGGGCTTCTGGGCTTTTCCTTGCCCTCTGCTGCCAGAGCTGCCCGGCAGGATGTGCCCGGCAGGATGTGCCCAGCAGGATGCTGAGCTCTGTTCCAGGAGCATCCCTGCACCTGCAGCAGAGCATTTCCTTTACTGAACATCCACAGACTTTGCCAGTGATGTTGCACAACTGTCCTTTTTTTTTTTTTTTTTTTTTAAACTTGTTCGAAAGGTCTGGGTTTAAAATAGCAAACATAATGCCAGATTGCTGGGGTTTTTTTCCTACCAAGAATGAGGTAAATAGATGGGCACCTCTGGGCTATGTCTGTGTGAATTCAGTGACTCCCCGGTGATATCTGCAGCATCACCTCCATGTGCGGATGGGACCAAACAAAAGGAGCTGCGAAGTGCCACGGCGTTATCTGATGCTTTTGCAAGCGGCTTACATTTCAACAAATACAAGGAATTCAACAAATACAGCTGGCAGTGAATGTGAACTCATTTTCTGGGTGCTGCCACAAGCAGAATAAGAATGGACAGGTTAAATGTGTGAGCAGGAGCAATAACTGAGGCAGTGCAGCTCCATCTCCTGCCGGCTCAGGATTCTGAGTGGCTCCTGCTGGGTCCCACCTTCCCTGGAGGGAGAACATCCTTCCCCTGGGGCTCTGCCTGCTGGCACCTAAACAGGAGGACAGCTTCTGCAGGAGAAGGTGTTGTGGAAAAGGTGGCAATGGACACTTCTTCTGGAATCACTGTTTTAATTGTGGCATCTCTCACTGTCACGTGTGAGTTCCTGAGTTCAGGACTAGGCTGGCAAAAGTCAACACAGGAGGTGGTTGCAGATGTCCCCCGCCAGGGCTCTTGATGTCTTTATTGGTCTAAATCTTGTGTTTCCCTTCTGGCTGTAGCAAACTTCCTTTTGGGAAATAGTCTTGGGAGCATTTGTGAGAGAAAAGGGTCCCTTGGAAGGACTGGCTGTGCCAGCTCTCCCGCCCAGGGACAGAGTGCTGGAGCTGGGAGCTCTGCCTGAACTAAACTTGGGGCTGAAGCCCAGTCTTGAAGAAACAAGGATGCTCTGGTGCTCCAGTGAAGCAGTTTTGACCTGGACCATGAAGGGTCTGCATTGTGACAACTGCTGCTGTGCCTGTCCTGTGCCTGTCACCTGTGCCTGTGCCCTCGGTGTCCATGGTGCCTCTCTGACTTTGGACGAGGCACAGAGGGACTGGACAAGGGGGAATGGCTTCAAACTGCCAGAGGGCAGCATTAGATGGGATATTGGGAAGGAATTGTTCTCTGGGAGGGTGGGGAGGCCCTGGCACAGGGTGCCCAGAGCAGCTGTGGCTGCCCCTGGATCCCTGGCAGTGTCCAAGGCCAGGCTGGACAGGGCTTGGAGCAGCCTGGGACAGTGGGAGGTGTCCCTGCCCATGGCAGGGGGTGGAATTGGATGGACTTTAAGGTCCCTTCCTACCCAAACCATCCTGGGATTCTGTGATCCAGCTTTCAGTGGCCCCCAACACTTGCCAGATTTCAAGGTGCCTCTTCTGGCTGGAGATGTGGCACCTGTGTAGAAGGTTGCAGGTGGCTGGTGCTCAAAGAGAATTGTTTCATTTCAAATCTAGAAAATTCTCAGTGGTTGCTGTGGGCCAGACCTTGCAGAGCTGATGGTGCTACGTGGCCTGAGCTGTGCTTCTGGGGGCTTTGGTGGTTCCACAGCTCCTGGTTCCTGTCCCTGGAGCTGTATCTGCTGTAAACAGGGTATTTTTGCTTGTGACTGTTCAGGCTGCAGCAATCTGCAATGCTTGGAGCTCTTACAGCTCCTGGAGCTCCTTCTGGAGTTGGTAAAAGCTATAAGCACTGCTGAAATCCTCCTGAGCTCTTCTCATAATTTAGACTTAATTTTTTAATTTCTAATTCTTAACTTCTGCTCCAAAGCTTAGTGTGCAGCTCTTCTGCTCACACATTTCACCAGGCCAGTAAAACCTTGCTGTGTCTGTGATGGGTCTGAGAGAATCCCAGAGTGGTCTGGGTTGGAAGGGACCTTAAAGCTCATCCCATCCCACCCCTGCCATGGCAGGGACACCTCCCACTGTCCCAGGCTGCTCCAAGCCCCAGTGTCCAACCTGGCCTTGGACACTTCCAGGGATCCAGGGGCAGCCACAGCTGCTCTGGGCACCCTGTGCCAGGGCCTCCCCACCCTCCCAGGGAACAATTCCTTCCCAGTATCCCATCTATCCCTGCCCTCTGGCAGTTTGAAGCTGTTCCCCAAGTCCAGTCACTCCATCCCTTGTCCAAAGTCAAGGAACTGGCTCTGAAATTTCTGTTTATGATGCAAAATCCTTGGTCCAGCACACGTCCTGCAGCCACTGTGTCCATCCTGCACCTCTGCTGCACCGTGGCACCCTCAGGGCGCAGGAGCTGGCCAGGACAAGCACCCCTTGTGCAGCTCCCCTGGCAGGACGAGCTGTGGAGCACCTGGGGAGCAGCTGCTGCCCCTGCTGCACATCCAGGGTGGGATTTGTGTGTTTTGCTGTGGATGAGGAGCCAAGTGCCTCCCTGCATCTCCCCAGCCCTTTGACTGTGCCATGAACAGCATTTCCAGGGAGGGCACGGCAATAAGGCCGAGTTTGCTGATCCCTCCTGTGGGGAGCACCACACCTCGTGGCAGGAGAGAGGCAGGGAGGGCTTAGATGGTTTTAATTAAAGTTGTTGTGAGGAAGAAATTAAATTTGGTCTCTTGCCCTGCTCGTATTACAAGCAGCGAGTGCAGCCTCTCTGAACTGAGCCGTTCCTTGCCTTCTGTTTGCCTTGGAAAAAAGCAATTTCTCTGTCAGCTTTTAGCCTGGCTCATGGGCCCCAATTGCTTGTTTATCTTCAGCAGCTCCCCAAATCGCTTTGAAGATGGGCTTAAACACTGATCATCTCTTACAGTCCTTCATCTTTGTTCTGCCAGCAGACATTAGGAAAGAGATTTTAAATTACCCTTTTCCCCCAAATGAACGGGCTGTGTCTATGGGCTGGGAGAATTAAAGCTCTTTCAGCCAGAGTATAAATCAGCTGCTCCCATGTTTTTGCCCAGTTCTCCTGGATTCGTCTTTCAGCCTGGTCTGCAAAGCAGCAGGGATTCCAGGAAAGATAAAAGCCAAAGTGCAACTTCATTCCCAGGCAGAATCTACCAGAGTTCGGTTTGGGGAGCAGGATCCTGTTTAAAAATGACTTTTTCTCCCCTTGTTGCAGCACTGGGATCTTTCTGAATCCTGCTGCTCCCCAGGGAAGGGCTGTGGGGCTCCATGGGGTGATGTCTGGAAAAGAAACTTTGGATCTCTTCCTTTGCCATTTGAGCGCTGAGATCTGGGGAAAAAAGTACTCGCTAGCAGCAGAACATTTATTCTGTGTCAAACAGGCAGCAGACAGCAGAGGTGGTTAATTCAGCATGGAAAAGCCCAGAGCTACAGCTGAACAGGCAGGAAGGTTTAATCAATCATTTGGAGCAGCTTTCTGAAGCTCCTTTATGCAGACACATTTTTTTGTGGTGGTGGTGTTAAGAGTTTGATGGTTACAGGTCACAGCAGCCTGTTTCCCAAGCAGGCCTGGCAGGGAGGAGGTTATTGAGATGCACAATCACCCCTGCTCCTGCTGTTACGTCCCCAAATGTTGGTGAGAGCAGGGCCTGGAGGGCTTGGGATGAGGAGTTTGGCTCAGTGAAGGGGTCCAGCGGCCTGAGCTGTGTGTGGGTTCATGATCCAGGCTCAGCTCTGCATTCATTGCTTTTATTATCATTTCTCATATCACAGAGTCACTGCTTTGGGTTGGAAGGGACCTTAAAGCTCATCTCATTCCAGTCTGCTTCTGCAGTTCAATTTACAGATTCCATATCCCCAGCCCATTCCATGTGCTGATGTTCTGTGCCTTTTCAACTCCTGCTTTGCAAGAGGGGGAAAAACAGTGGTTGTGACCTCAGAGTTAATAGATTTCAGCCACATTTGTAGCATAAACATCTATATTTTATGGTTTGTTGTGAGGCATTGGTGCAGGGCATTCTGGCTCAGCGAGTCTGAGGCTTTTACCCACTCAGTGATGTGAGTAATTCATGGCTTGCCCCAAGTCTGCACAGCTGGGCTGCCAAACTGCAGCGTGTTGGGGAGTAAATATTGCATGTTTACACAAAGCCTTTTCTCTCAGAGTCCCAGAAAAGAGGATGAACCACTTTACCAAGCTGCTCAGGCTGGGTGGGTGCCATGGCCTGGGGCAAAATGGAGTTGGGCAAAGCAGCCCAGCAATAGCTTGTAAATACAGTGCATTTTGATTTCTTTCCTGGGTTGGAACAGAAGGGGAGCATTCCTGAGCATCTCCACAACCTGCAGTGCTGTGACAGTGATGTGAGAGGGAAAGCTTTGTGCAGTGATGGGAAATAGCCTTTAGATCCCCTGAGCTCCTGTTAAAAACAAGTCGTTTTCGAAGCCTTTGGAAGCTGCTGCCCTCAGCCTGTGCTGGAATTGTCCCTGTGGGTTCCAAACAGGCTGAGGCTGCTGAGGTGCGGGGACTCAGGGCTTGTGCTGCCAGTGGCTGCTTTATAAATTTCCAGGTTAAATCAGGCAGTAAGTTTGAATTTTTTTTTCTTACCATGGAGTTTGTCAACTTCTTATTTTACTCTGAGTCCTCCTGAACTGGAGGAATCTCTAGCAAATAGACCAGCTGATAAAATTGATGCAAACCAATTAACTTAGTTTATTAGAAATACAAAATATTCAGAGCTGGATGGGACACACAAGGATCAAGTCCAGCTCCTGGCCCTGCACAGGACACTCTAACAATTCCACCCTGTGCCTGAGAGCATTGTCCAAGTATTCCTTGAGCTCTGGCGGGCTTAGTGCTGTGATTGTGCTTCCTTGAATCCCTGTTTATCCCTCGAATTCTGCTTGCCTGTGGTTTCCTAGTGAGAATAAAGGTGACCAGGAGGTGTTGATGAGGCTTCCCACCCTCTCGAGCTGCTTTTTGTCCCCTCCCTGAAAAGAGAAAAAGCACTTTGTAACAATTATGAAGAACCTGGATGCCTTGGTAGGCAGTGCTGCCCTTTTCCCTTGCAGCCGGGTGGTGTTTGAAGCCCTGGCCTTGCTGAGAAGCGCTCGTGGCTCTGGGCTCGATGCTCTAAATATATCCCAGGTGGGAGGGCTTGTGACTTGGCCTGACCTTGGGCAGCAGCAGCGCTGGGCACGCAGCCAGGGCCAGCTCCCAGTGCCCACTGCTGACGCTGTTGGTGCTGCCCCAGAGCCTGCGGATCCCTGCCCCAGCCCCCTGCCCCAGCCCGGGCTGCTGCTGCTGCTCCTGCCCATTCCCAGCCCATTCCTGGGGCTCTGCCCTGGCACAGCTGATTTTCTCGGAGGGCCTGGACTCCAGGGAATGCCTGGCATGTGGGGTTGAGCTCGGTGCAGGCGCATAGCAGCTGGGTTTGCAGGGCTTAGTGCCGGCTTGGGAGGAGCTGGCCCGGCTCTGAGCACCTTCCTTGGCAAATCTGCCCGCAGCACCTGTTTGCTGGTGCTGCATCTGCTGATTTTCCTGCCTTTTTTTGTCCCAGGGTTAAACTCTGGGAGGTGTCAGGCACCTGAAATTGCAAAACCACTGAGCTTGGAAAAGACCTCTAAGACCATCAGCCTGCTGTTGAGCCAGTACTACGTTCATCACTAACCATGGCCCCAAGTGCCACATCTGCATGGATTTTAAATCCTTCCAGGGATGGGGACTCCACCACTGCCCTGGACAGCCCGTCCCAATGCCTGACCACTCTTGCAGTGAAGAGATTTTTCCTCATATCCGATCTAACCTCCCTGACAAATCTTGAGGCTGTTTCCTGTTGCTTGTTCCCTGGGAGAAGAGCCTGACCCCAACCTGCCAGAATGGACTTGGATTTTTGGGTGTTGCAGAAGTGTGCAGCCTATTTGAAATGAAGAGGTTTTGCAGCAGTGCTGGCAGTGCTGTGGTTGTCCCCTGGTTCAGCAGCCCCGGGGCTCTGTCCCTGTGCTTGTGCCATGAATCATCCTGGGAAGGTCCCTGGGGGATGGATCTCAATCCTTCCCTCTGCTGTCCAAGGTTCCAGGGCTTTCAGTCCTGGGAACAAAAGCTGTGTCAGAGACTCCTACAATGGTTTGGGTTGGAGGGACCTTCATGATTATCCCATTCCATCCCCTGCCATCTTCCACTGTCCCACACTACTCCAATCCCCATCCAACCTGGCCTTGGACACTTCCAGGGCTGGGCAAGCCTGGAAAGTGTATTTAAACAAAAAAAGATGGATGTGCTGTGCTCCTGAGTTGCCTGGTGCAGCACTCCTGTGCACAGCTGCCTTTTGTTCCTGCGCATTCCCAGGCAAAGCAGGTGGTGTTTAATTCTTTCTGCATTAAAAGAAAATAATCTGCGGCGTGCTGTGTGAGGCTACTCACATCTGTGCACTCTATGTAGGTCAGATGTGTAGTTGCTTCTTTATGAAGACTAAACTTGACAGCGTTTCCTCGCTGCAGCCAGCGAGGGACGATCACAAAATTCTCATGCTGGCTCCATGAGAAATGTCCTTCGGGAAGAGCCCTCAGGGGCTGCGTGTGCAGGTGACGTTTATTGCCCTCCTGGTGAGCTCCAGGTTAGTGACAATGAGCTTGACTGATGAAAGATTTATGGGAGCTGCACATCCAGGCTGGATTCAGTGTCCTATCAGATTAGCCTTGCAGCTGGAAATGCTGAATGCTTCCCTGCCCTGCTTCCAGCAGCTGCCTCTTGCTCTGCTCTCGCTCCACAGCCTGGTCCCTAATCTCTGCAGCCTGGCTTTCTCTTGCTGTGTTTCTTAACATGCAAATGCCTCTCCCTCCCCTTTCCTCCCCCCAGCCAATCCTGCTCTGGGATTCCTTGACCTCTTCTGACTCTGGCACTGGTGGAGGAGAAGATGTGATGGAAACAGGCAACCTGTCATGGCCAGAAGGAAGTCAGGGACCTGATCTAACACCTTTCAGAGCAGTTGAGAGTCTCCCCTTGCTCGTGGGCACGGCCTCAGATCCGGGTGTGTTTGGTCTCGTGGGAGATGCTGCACTGGGGTGAGACTAACTGGGATCAAGGACACTGTTCCTGCTGATCTGCCACCCACCAGGGCCCTCTGATCTCCTCAGTCTGATCCCAGCCCATGAAACCGGAGCCCTGAACCAGTCTGGCTGGTTTATGCAGGTTGGAGAGCTTCTGGCTTCAGTCCTGAAGTTCTGTGGGCGATGTAAGAACTTTGTTTCTCACAGAAGGGGATTTTTGGAGGGAAACTTAAAAATGGGTCCCTGAGCATCCATTAAAACCAGATAAACAGAGGAGCTGAGGTTCATTTTAAATCTGAAGAGGGACCTGCCTTTGCTACCCACATTATTTTTCCTTTGCTGAGGTGACCTTGGCAGTGACCATGGTGGAAGCAGTGGCAGAGGGGGATCAGAGCAGATGAAGGTGGATATGTGGATCCAGTGCAGGGGGGAAGATATTTCCAGTGATAAAATCGCTCTGCCTGCTCCACAAGTCTTATCAAGAAACATTGGAAATGAAAGAGGGGCTCTGCCTGCCACCTTCTCCTCTAAAAATAAGCAGCATCTGCAAGCAAAGGAAGGATTCAGCAAAGGAGGGATCGTCACCAGGCACTGCCAGCCTCCTGGGAGGCTCCAAATGGGATGGGAAGTTTGTTCTGAAGCAGCTGGATGAGCACCCAGCACCTCGGGACAACGGCCATGAGCAGTTCTGGTGACTGGAGCAGTAGATGGTGCTAGGTGGAGCAGTGATCCATGGATTTGGGTGCATTGCTCTTGGGTTGGAGCAGGCTTCCAAGCTGAGGAAATGGACTCTGGACTTCACAGAGACACGCCAAGTTTCATGGAAACGAGCATTGCTGCAGCACTTGAAGGGAAATAGGAATACTTGAGAATTGTCCGTTGTGTTCTGCAAGAATTCCAGCTGGAGCCCTGATTCTCGCTGTGTAAATTCATGTGAGGACATCCCAGTGCAGCTCTCTCTGCTGCAGAGACCACCCTGCTAATTGCTCTGCTGCTGTGGGCAGCAGCAAATCCAGGCATGAGCCGTTCCCCATGGCTGCTCCTTGCCTCGTTGCTAAACAAGATGAACATCCTTGCTAGGGGAGCTCCAGAGTGCGACCAATCTCCTGAACTCCCGCTGATCGACTGAAACTAAGAGGGAGCTCATGAGATCCCTGTTGCCACAGCACATTTGTTTTGACCTTTAAAAGGGAAATGTGCTGCTGAGTGAGGAGTCCCTCCAGGAAATTTGGTCTTGTTCTGGGCAGGAGATGGAGTTAAACCCAGTGGGGGTTTAAAGTGGAGGCAGAGAGCAGAGCAGGAGGTGGCTTTGCTGTGCTCTGGGTTCTGGTGAGCTCACAAGGGGAGTCCCCTCAGCTTTGGGGGTCTCTCCACTGTTCTGGTTGAGAAGCAACCAGAGGCACTCGAGTATTTTGCAGTTTTCTCCCGAGCCGATTTTAAACCCAGGGTGTAAACTCCTTATTTTTAGAGATGAAAAAAGCCTGTTCACAGCGGAAGTGAAATAGCTGTTTTGGCCAAAACAATGGATCTCAAATGTTTTCATGGCAGAAAGTCCGTTTGAGAAAGGTTTGGGAGGAGATTGTACCTCAAGGGGAGGGAGCCTGGCTGAGCCTCCCAGCAGCTCATCAAGACCTTTAATTATTTGACGTAAGCTCAGGGGGGAGAAGATGGGCCAAGGCTGAGCTTAGCGCTCTGAGGAGGTTTTCCTCCTGAAAGCTGAGAGGCAAAGAGGATTTTGGGAGGTGTGTGCAGGACCTCTCTCCATGGAAGGGTGGCCATGGCTTTACCTGGCTGTGATGTTCAACTCGAGCTCTTGGTGCTGGTTGCCTCCTGGCAAAGACCTTTGCATTGAAGGTCTCAGTTGCCAAAGCTCAGGTGTTTGCAAGGCACAGCCACTTCGGGGCCATCAGTCCCTGGCTCTGGTGCTGCTGGGTGTCTCCTGGGCCCTCTCTGGCTCCAGAGGAGCACATGGAGCCAGTTCCATGCTGGTCCCAGTGCTGTGCTTGCCCTTGGGCTGGTGGGCACCGTCCTGCCCCGAGGGTCCCGGGAAGCACAGAGTCTGTCCCAGCCCAGGGCCTGGGCCCAGCTGCTCCCATGGTGCCAGGCAGCGATGTTGGCGTGGCAGCTGGAGGCAGCAGCTCCACATTCTTGGAATTGCAGGATGGGGTTGCTTCCAGGCCCTGGCTGCTTCTCCCTGGTTGTTCTCTCCCTCCTTAGGACTGGAATGAAGCCACTCCTCTGCCTGAGCTGTTGGAATAATTTGTGTGACAACTCCGGAGGAGCAGCAAGGGCCACAGAGGCTCTGGGACTGTCAGAGCTCTGCCAAACCCTGTCCCTGACCCCACCACAGCACCCTGGGTGCCTCCAGCCCTTTTAGAAGAGGAATTGATTCACCTTCTGCAGTCATTTTCTGTCTGGCTGCTGCTTGCCCCCAAGGCAGGGTGAGGCTGGGGGGAGCTGGGCTGAACTCCACACCCTGCCTGCCTGGAGAGCTTTTCCGTAGGGAGTCTTGTCCATCCCTGTCCTGATCCAGTAGCAAAGCACCCTGCTCAGAGTCCAGGGGGCACTTGAGGGACCCCAGCAATCTTTGAGGTTCTTTGTGGCTCCCCTGATGTGTTTTTAATTCCTGTGCACTCATTGACTGTTCCAGCAATGAACTTGGCAAGGCAGCACAGGAGAATGATTACGGCAGATATTAAAAAAATATCATAACTGGAGTTTGAGCAGCTCTGGGCTGCTGCATCCTCAGCCTTGTCTCTGTAGGCCCCGTGTGTGTCTGTGCTTGCAGGAGAATCTTTTCACACTTGATGGGCACTCTCATATCTCTGCTTCCCGTTTGATTCCTCTGTGCTGTCTGAGAGAATCCTGGGATGGTCTGGCTTGGATGGGACCTCAAAGCCGATTGAGGTTGTCCCCGTTAATTGTGGTGTTAGAAGGGAGTAGGAGCTTGTGGTGCCCAGCTGGGAAGTACAGCCTTGTCCCTCTGCTGCCACCAGGGCTGTGCTTTGATTGCCTCCATGCACACACAGAGTGTTTTGATCTTAAATCACCTGGGAATGCCACAGGAGCTGGGAATCCTGCGTCCCCTGCTCGCTGCAGTTTGTTAAAACCCCACAGCCATAAACAATAACTCTTCAAAGCCGTGTGCTGCAGAAGCTGCAGTGCTGGGCCATGTATAAAACATGACCCTGCCGAAACCAGCCTGCTCCTCTGTGGGCAGCTCAGATCTGGCCATCCTTGAAATAATGCTCAAAACAAGGTGTCTGCTGCCTGTTCAGCAGCCTGGGACTCCTTTAAATAAAAATGTGACACTGGATTTTGTCAATGGGATCTGATTTGTCCCGTGGAATGGGAATTATTTCCTGACTGATGTCAGCAGTGCCTCTGGGGTGGTGGGATTTAGCTGCAGATTAGCATGAGTTACTTGGTTTAAAGGAAGGCAGAAAACATGCCAGCCCAAGCAATTTGTCCAAATTTGCCATTTCTGTGTGCTGCAGGGACAGTGAGGAGCTCCCCCAGCCCAGGCTGGGGCTGGCAGTGCTGGGGGCTGTGTGTGGCACCTCGGAAAGGGGCTCAGGAGTCGGGAGAAATCCCCGTTTGTGCCCCTTTCTGCGGGATAACTGCGATGGTTTCATGGCGGCTGAGTGGTGGGGACTGGGGAGGGCTCAGGGTGAGACTGGAGCAGGAGCTCTGCACATCTGGACTGTCACCACTGCTGCACGTTTCCCTTGGCTGCAGTTCCAGCTGTTTCAAGGTACTAATCTGACACAACCAGGTATAATGTTGAATCAAACCCTGTTCCTACTTGTGGTATTCCCTGAGTATAATACCTTTCAATAAACTTTAGCTCTCCAGAGAGGCACCTTGCATTCATGGTGGGTTTTTGTTACCCTCTTCTGTCCCAAGATAAATATCCCCAAATGAGTGGTCCCATGATTTCAAATTCTGCTTGGTTTTTTGGTTTTTTTTTTTTTTTTTTTTTTAGTGTTTCTTAAAATGGGTTATAAGCTCAGAAACTGCTTTTAACCTTGCTGTCAGTGCTGCAGAAACAGGNTTCTCCAGGGATGTTGTTTTCAAGATTTATTCTGCAAGATTTATTCTTGCAGCTATTTCAGCAGGATGGCCAGCAGCAGGCTCAGAGCAGCAAAACCTCAAAAACCTCAGGATTTTCATGTTGCTTGACCTCGGGAGCCCCAAGTGTCAGAAACCCAATAATAAACACTGACAAATTTGGAGCTGGTGAACCTGTAGTGCATGTTTGGAGAGACTTGTGCTGTCATTCCAGTTTCCTGCTGGCATCTTTA
Source organism: Dasyornis broadbenti (assembly GCA_013397935.1). Lineage (NCBI taxonomy): Eukaryota > Metazoa > Chordata > Aves > Passeriformes > Dasyornithidae > Dasyornis > Dasyornis broadbenti. Next base: position 142,272 of record VZRN01001731.1, read on the forward strand.
AAATGCTGTACATCTGATGAAGGCATGGGAGTTTAGGTTTGGTTTGAGTTTTTTTGGTTCTTTCTTTTTTTTTTTTGTATGTATGTGTGGTTTTTCTGTTTGCTTGTAGGGGTTTTGTTTTGTTTTTTTTTAATTTTCTAATTTTTTTGTGTGTGTTTTTGGGATTTTTTTTATTTGTTTTTTTGTTAAGTTTTTGTTGTTTTTTGTTTGTTTTTTATTATATTCTGGTTTAGGCCCCAGAAGCCAATGAAATCTTTGAGGTTCCTTGTGGCTCCCCTGTTGCGTTTTTAATTCCTGCTCCCTCATTGACTGTTCCAGCAATGAACTTGGCAAGGCAGCACAGGAGAATGATTACGGCAGATATTAAAAAAATATCATAACTGGAGTTTGAGCAGCTCTGGGCTGCTGCATCCTCAGCCTTGTCTCTGTAGGCCCCGTGTGTGTCTGTGCTTGCAGGAGAATCTTTTCACACTTGATGGGCACTCTCATATCTCTGCTTCCCGTTTGATTCCTCTGTGCTGTCCGAGAGAATCCCGGGATGGTCTGGCTTGGACGGACCTTAAACCCCATCCGGTCCCACCCTGCCATGGCAGGGACACCTTCCACTGTCCCAGGCTGCTCCAAGCCCTGTCCAGCCTGGCCTTGGACACTGCCAGGGATCCAGGGGCAGCCACAGCTTCTCTGGAAATTCCATCCTCCCAGAGAACAATTCCTTCCCAATATCCTGTCTAACCCTGCCCTCTGGCAGTTTGAAGCCATTCCCTTGTCCTCTCATTCCATCCCTTGTCCAAAGTCCCTCTCCAGCTCTTGGACCCGCTTTAGGCACTGGAAGGGGCATAGTTCCTGATCCTCATGGTGGCATCTCTTGGGAGATGCCAGGGATGTTCCACAGAACAAGGAGGTTCCCGTGTATCAGGAAGATTTCATTCCCTGTGCAGCTTTTCCATGCCAGAACACCTCTGCAGCTGATGAGCTGAGCTTGCCTTGCTGATATTCTGGTATGAACTGGGAGTAATTCTGGTTTCACTACGGCTGGTTTGATAGGCAGTAGTAGCAGAATGGAACTCTGGGATCAACGGGGCTTTCCCAGAGGTGGAATATTGGCAGGCAGCACACCTGAACCACACAGCTCAAAAGAAACCTTCCTGACCTCATGACGTAGCCTTTCTATTTTATTCTTCTGCAAAAAAGGTTTCTTTTATTCTTTCTCTTCTGCAGACTTGTCCAGAGGTTTCCCTGGAGCAAGCTGGGCTGTGCATTCCAGGGAGTTGGACACAGACTTTGGGGTGCTTTTTGGGGTGCTTTGGGGTGGTTTTTTTCCTCTAAGCCTGCTGCTGGCCATCCTGCTGAAATAGCTGCAAGAATACATCTTGAAAGAAAACAACATCCCTGGAGGAATCCAGGCAGCAAAAGGTAGAGAGGAAAGAAAAGTGCAGCACTCAAAGGGCTGTGGGCCCGTGGGGTTTTGTCCCCTCAGCGGTTGTAGGAGGCTGAGGCCAGCTCAGTGAGGGCACAGGGGGCTCCCAGAGCGGGTCTGACAGCCCAGTCTGGCCTCAGCTCCTCCCTGGGGACTGCGCAGGATCAATGCTGCTGCTGCTGCAGCTCTGTTTGGGCTCTGCTGCTCCAGTGGATTCCTCCTGCTGCTGTAGGACCAGCAGAGCCAAAGGCGCTTCCTAAGCCTTGATTTCACAGGATTATCTAATTCCTTGTTTTGCATGCACTGCAAGTGTGTGCGAGTGCCTCTGATCCACAGCTATTGAAGCCTTTGCAAAGTCTCTCCCTGGCTCACTCGTTCTTGGATGGGGTTCTGGCTGTTTATGGAAAATTTGAGGATCTCCTGCCAAGCCAGCACAGACAGGCCCCAGGCCCATGAGCAGGAATTCTGCATTCCCTCTCAGAATCCTCATTCCACAGAATCCCTGGAAAAGGCAGGACAGACCAAAGTGGTCAGGGCTGACCTGTGCTGTGTTTTTCAGGAGCTTCCTGTTCCCCTGGGCATGTTGGATGTTCTCCACGGTGAGCAGGGCCCACCCTCAGTGCCAGCAGAGTCTCTGGAATGTGAAATTCAAGAATTAAATCCCCCCACACTCACAGGCACTTCTGCTGCCCTTCCAGGCCAGGTCTGCTCACAGCCCTGTCCCTCCTGCTCCTGCTCATGTGTAATGCTGAAAATCCAGAGCTATTTTTGCGTCTGCAATTAATTAAGGAAGGGTGGTTGATTATTTTCTAAATATCATATTCACCCACATCTTTAGGGAGAAGAGAGCTCAGTGAAATTTCATATCCCTAGGTGCTTTTGTCCTGTGGTTGGTAATTATTTTTAAACTACCCATCATGTTGTGAGTGGGGTTGTTGGAGAGTTTTTTTGCAGTTGTCAAAATGTCAATTCTAATGAAAATCTCCACAGACACGCTATACCTAAGTGATTTAAGCCTTTAGGCTAAACAGGCTGCTGGTAAAACGCTGCTCATTTTCAGATGAGTCAGAAAGGTTTGCGTGTGTCTTTTTTTTTTTAATATATTTTTGTTTGGCTGGAATGTCTTCATCAAAATTGGTTGTTGAAGGGTTTGGTTTTTTTCCTTTTTTTAAAGGCTAAGCAGCTGCCTGTCAGCTCACCCCAGAGCTGCTTGGAATTCAGCATCTTACACAGCAGTCACATTGGGGAAAAAGGAAGTTCCTGTGTAATAACAATAATTGAAAATTAATAGTAGATTAAATTAATACATAATTAGAAAACACTAATGCTCCCTGTGAACAAAGGCTGATTCCTACAGGAGCCTTATGAACTGAAGAGGGAAAGTGTGTGATGCTTTCCCTGGGCCCTGTCTATTCCAGCCTGCAGATCATTAAAGCAATTATAATTTCACAGAGGTTTGATCTGGAATTGATTTCTTTAGGATAATTCAATTTGGAGCCTTGCTTCCTCCGGGGGAGCAAACGACAGAGGATGAAGTGTGGAATTCCTGAGCCGTGTCCTCAGGCCTGGGGAGGCTGGAACCCACCCAGGGAGGGACCTGGATGGAGCCTGGGATCTCTTGGAGATTAATTAGGAGATCATCAATCTCAGCTTCCTGTGGCAGAGGGGCAGGGTGGGAGCTGCACAGGATGGAGGGAGGGAGGGAGGGATGGATGTGAGCTGTGCCAGGGGAATTTGGGATGGAGCTCAGGGAAAGGTTCTTCCCCCAGAGGGTGCTGGGCACTGCCCGGGCTCCCCAGGGAATGGGCACGGCCCCGAGGCTGCCAGAGCTCCAGGAGCGTTTGGACAGCGCTGCCAGGGATGCGCAGGCTGGGATTGTTGTGGGGTCTGTGCAGGGCCAGGGACTGGGCTGGGTGATCTGTGGGTCTCTCCCAGCTCAGGATATTCCGTGATTCTCTGATCCCTGCTAGGCAGTGAATCCCTGGAATCTTTGCCCATCTGTTCCACAGGCTGTTTCTACCACATGAGCCCAGCCCGGTGTTTCCAGCCCTGTCAGGTGCTTTGGATTCATCCTGATCACCACAGCCACCATAACCTTGGCTGGATCTGGGAAAAGCCGGCCCTTTGGCCCTGGTGATCATGGAATCATGGAATGGTTTGGGTTGGAAGGGACCTTAAAGCCCCTCCCGTGCCACCCCTGCCATGGCAGGGACACCTCCCACTGCCCCAGGCTGCTCCAAGCCCTGTCCAGCCTGGCCTTGGGCACTGCCAGGGATCCGGGGGCAGCCACAGCTGCTCTGTGCCAGGGCCTCCCAGGGAAGAATTCCCTCCCATATCTCATCCCAGCCATCCCTTGGCCACAGAGGAGCTCCATGGGGGATGCATGGAGCAGGTTTGATGCTGTCCTGCTGCTTCACTCAGGGCACAGCAGGGAATTTGCTGGGGCAGACTCTGATGGGCTTGTGAAGGCTCTTTTTCTGTAGCCAGCCCTGGGGGTTGTGATAAAACAGAGATGAGGAGGAAGAGAGGGAAGAAAACCAAGCACAGGACAGCAAAACACACAGAGGCACAGCCAATCCAAGGCAGCAGGGAAAATTGGGACCTCATGGAAAATAAGAAATGATAAAGTTTGCTGAGCAGCTGCTGAGCTCCATCCCTCCCCTCCCAATTAGGCTGCATTAGGGGCTTGTGGGAAGCACCAGAGCCTGCTGAAACTAACAGAGACAGAAAGAGCTATTCCTTGGTGAGTTTGCTTTCTTCTTGGCCCAGCACAACATTTAACTTTTATTTTTGTAGCTTTGTGCACAAAGCCCCTCCATTTCCCTAATCTCTGAGGCTGTGTGTTTGGGAATCCTGGAGGAGCAGCTGCTCGGGCTGGGGTTTTGTTCCTGTGTACCGAATTCTGTTTGTGTGAGTTGTGACTTCAGCTGCTGCTCTCTTCCAGGGCTTAAAAA
>VZRN01001731.1:146673-159533 GCA_013397935.1 Dasyornis broadbenti
AAAAAAAGGGAATAAATGGAACCTGTTCACAAAGGGAAGAAATTAAGAGACTTTCAGCTTTAATTGCATTCATTAGGCTTGGTGGTGATAATAAGGGAATGTCAGGGAAAGATGAATAAAAAAACCCCATTATTTCAATCAAAGGTAGGCAGGAAGGGTTCATGGTTGATTCCGTAACACTTCTCAGTAGTGAGTGCTTATTCAGTGAGTGCATTTATTCTAATGCATCTTATCTTTATATGCAGTGAGAGGGGGGGAAAGCATCTCAGCCCTGCAGGAGTTGTTCCTTAGACTGGTTTGGGTTGAAGGGAGCGTAAAGCTCATCTCATCCCACCCCTGCCATGGCAGGGACACCTTCCACCATCCCAGGCTGCTCCCAGCCCTGTCCTGCCTGGCCCTGGACGCTCCCAGAGTTCTCCCCTGCCTGCTGTGGGCACATGGAGGGGCAAGATCCCAGTTATTTTCCACGTGCTGGGTGCTTCTGCTGTGGGGAGCTGTGCAGTTACTGGGGGCACTCAAGCTGTTTCCAGCCTTGGGCTGATGTGGGAAACCTTAAGAGGGGATGCCAAGCCCCACAGCCTGGGGTTAGGGGATATCGGTGCTCCCAGTGCCAGAAGAAGGGATGTGACACCCGGTGGGGCTCTGTGGTTCTCCACAGCTCCCTGTGACACGAAGGTGCTGCTCTGCTCCCACGGAGTGAGACGGGACAAGAGGAGATGCCCTCAAGCTGTACCAGGGGAGGTTTACATTGGATATTAGGGGAAATTTCTTCCCTGAAAGGATTGTCAGGCACTGGAATGGGCTGCCCAGGGCAGTCACCATCCTTGGAGGGGTTTAAAATCCATCCGGATGTGGCACCTGGTGCCGTGCTTTAGCGTGCCCTTGGCAGTGCTGGGGAATGCTTGAACCCCGTGATCCTGGAGCTGTTTTCCAGCCTAAATCACTCCATGATCCTTTGGCTGTGACACCTCCTCGTTATGATCCAGCCTGGGGTGTCCCAGTGATGATCAGACCAAACTGCCTGGAGCTGCAGCGAGGAGTTTGGGGCTGAATGGACCTTTTTAGTGGCCTCTCCTGCATCCCTCTGAAGGCATCTCCCACAGAGCAGGCAGTCAGGTGTGATGAGCACCCCCCAGTGCTGCCTGGGGAGAGCTCTTGGAGCTGGGAATTTGTCTGTAAGGAATCCTACATGCTTCAGGATGTGACATCTTGACAAGAACATCCGACAGACTGAAAGCAGTGCTGACAGAATAAAAACAAATTTGGGGAATTTGGCGTTTTCCACGTCACTGAGGGGGGGTTGCAGTGCCATTAACATAGCTGGGGATGTCAATAAAATGACATGGAAAATGAGGGTTATTTTGTTGTTTTGATGCTTTGAAATACTGGTTCCAAAAAAAAAAATATCAAACCTTTTTTTTTTTGGCTTTCACTTTTCTCATTAGGAAAAAAAACCCCTCTAATTGTACATTTTCTTTCAGGGAAATGGAAAGTTTTGTGGAGGAATCTTTCATTTCTGTAAAACTCCAGCTGCTGAGGTTGCTGCACATGTGGGTGCTGTGGTTTGGGCTTTCTCTGCTCTGTATCATTCATCCTTCCAGTGGGAAGGGACAGAGCAGGATTATGTCTTTCACAGAATCCCAGAATGGTTTGGGTTGGCAGGGTGTTAAAGCTCATCTTGTTCCATGGGCAGGGACACCTTCTACTGTCTCAGGTTGTTCCAAGCCCCATCCAGCCTGGCCTTTCTCTCTGCAGATTCAATGTGCCCAGAAAAGCGTTCCTGGCTGGAGCAGCCCCAGAGTGCTGGGCTGCAAACCCCAGGCTGCTCTCTCCTCCTGGGCTCTTTGCTGTTGTCACCCCCAGAAAGGATGAGAATGCATCCCAAAGGGTCTCACCTCCTCTGACAGCTCATTTTTTACCTGGCACCACAATGAACCTGCGTGATAACAAGCTCTAGTCTATTAGAAAAATGTTGCTTAAAGCAGCTGGGTCAAACGGAGCTAATTGGCACTGACCTCACTCATTCAAGACCCCAATTAATTCCGTGTATTTTGAAAGCACAGCCCAGCTCTGGATTGTGGAAAAGCAGCAGGGCAAGGGCCTTGGGAGCACAGTGAGTGCTGGCTTTGCACCTAGAGCTGCCTGTGGCTGAGGAGTGAGCACCAAACCTGCTCTGTCATGACAGACAGAGTGTTGGTGACCATCTAAAATAACAAATCCGGGAGGCTGCTTGCTCCGAGGTTGGGATCCTGCAGCTCTGAGCAGAAATTAGCTCAGACTGGACCCTCCCCAGCTTGGGAATGGGATGAGCACAGGGCTGCCCCAAATTCTGGTGTGAGCTATTCCAGATTTTTCATCCTGACTTGTGTCTCATTTGCATCCCAATGAATTCCAAGGGTATTGGATCACCTGCATTCCCCAGCTGTATTTGAAAAGCCAGGCCTGAAAGCATAGAATCCAATAATGGTTTGGGTTGGAGGGAAGCTTGAAGATCATCCAGTGCCACCCCTGCCATGGCAGGGACACCTTCCACTGTCCCAGGCTGCTCCAAGCCCTGTCCAGCCTGGCCTTGGGCACTGCCAGGGATCCAGGGGCAGCCCCAGCTGCTCTGGGCACTCTGTGCCAGGGCCTCCCCACCCTCCCAGCCAGGAATTCCTTTCCAGTATCCCATCCATCCCTGCCCTCTGGCAGGGGAAGCCATTCCCTGTGTCCTGTCCCTCCATCCCTTGTCCCCAGTCCCTCTCCAGCTCTTCTGGAGCCCCTTTAGGCCCTGCCAGGGGCTCCAAGGTCTCCCTGGAGCCTTCCCTTCTCCCAGCTGAGCAACCCCAACCCTCTCAGACTTTCCTCAGAGCAGAGGGGTTCCAGCCCTTGCAGCATCTCCAGGGCCTCCTCTGCTCTGACCCCAACAGCTCCAGGTCCTTCCTGTGCTCAGGATCCCAGAGCTGGGGCAGGGCCGTTGGAAGGGAAAGCCTCCTGTCCACACACACGAGTGGGAATCCCAGGTTGATATTCCTGCCTCAACAAGACCTTTACATTTTTGAAGCAGCACAGATCTGCTCTGCTGCAGGAATCAGAAAGACTCTTCCAAGCTGTTTTCCTCTTCCCTTAAGGCAGTGGGAATGGGAAATCAATTTAGGACAAATTGGGCTAAATCAGTGCAGGGAGGATGCTCTTTGAAATCAGGGGCGTTCTTGTACCTCCTCCCCTGGCACCTTGGCACTGAGCTGCTCATGAGGGCAATGGGGACTGCTGAGGGGGTCAGGGCGTGCTGAGCCCTTTCTGGAGGGCACCCCAAACCCTGCTGGTGTTCAGGGAGGTGAAGGCATTGCTGCTGCGCCTTGAGGGTGGGAATGGCCCTTGGAAGGAGCTGTGGGCAGGTTTGCTCTCTCGTGGGACAGCACTGCCCAGGAAGATGGATGTGGCTGCAGTCTGAGAGGCACAGGTGTCTCGCCATCACCATCGTTGTCAGGGCGAGTTCCAGAGGGGATTTCAGCTGGCAGGATCCATTACCAGAGCCAGACATGGCTGCAGCCCTGGAAGGCACCTTTGCCCTGTCATTACCTTGCAGGCAATTCCCTTTCCCCTGTAATTATGACGTTACACTCCCTCCCATCCCCCTGGGACTGTGCCCTCCCTCCACACTGGGCTCAGCATCCCTTTCATTCTCAGCAGACAAACCAGCAATGGACAGTCAGTCTCCTTGGGAGGGGTGGAGAGCAGCAGGGATTTGTGTCAGGACCCTCTGGGATCAGGGTTCCGTATCTGCTGGGTGCAGGAGCAGAGCCCAGCAGGTTCCTGTTTATGACCGGCAGCTCCACCTCTACAAGGGCACAGCAGGGATGGCAGTGGGGTGGCCTCTCCCTTCCCATTCCCAGGTTGTATTCCCAGGATCTGTCAGGAAGTGAATCCACAACCACCAGAGGCTGATGTCCAAAAAGGAGACAGAGGAGTCCTGGAACTTTATTCCAATAAAGGGAGAGGCCATGGCCATTTCCCATGGGGTCTCTCACACTGATAGAGGACGCAGCCTCTTTTTATCCCAATTTCCCGGCCGCAGTTCCCTCTCTCTTTCCCCATTGACTCAGGCACTCGGGAGGTACAGACTCCCTGAATTTCCTACTGCAGACCCCCTGCCCCTGTACATCCCCCGCTTCTGTTTTCTTTGCGGCTCTGTTCTTTTTCTCTAAGTCCAGGGATTTGGCAGGGCCTTGGGTGAGTCCCAGTCTGTGTCAATTCATGGAATTCCTATGGAATTGATGGTTCCTCCCATTGCTCCTTTCACCTCTCAGTATCTGCCCTTATCCACCAGCAGCCCCACAGTTTGTTTGGAAAGACATCTCCCTCTCGTTCCTTTCAGATCCAAGCTCTCATCCACGCCTGGGGTCACACAGCCCCGTGTGAAGGAGCCAGTGAGCTGGGCTCCCCTGCTCTGTGCTGAGGGTTCTGCAAAGCAGGGCTGCAGAGCAGGGGGTCTGAGGGAACAGGGGGGTTGGCAGAGCAAGGGGAGGCTGCTGGGGCTGTTCCACGCTGCTTTGGCAAAGAAAAGGGCTCAGGACTGAGTCAGATCTTTCCCAGGGGTGGTAGACTGGTATGGGGGAGAAGCCTTGGGCTGCTGCCTCAGGGGGGACCCTCTCCAAAGGTTTGGGGCTGAGCTCAGGCCATGCCCTCTGTGTGCCCAGCTGCCTCCATCTGTCTGGGCCAGGAGCAGCCACGTGTGTGCAGCAGGAACGGGAGCCAAGAGGGCCCTGCAGAGCTGCTGAGCCAGCAGGGGACAGCTCCAGCTGCCCTGGGGCTCTGCTGAGCCCGGCTGAGCCCGCAGCTCCCCTGCACAGCCCCATTGCCCCATGGCTTTGCTGCTTGTTTGTGATGGGCCTGAGGAGCTGCAGGCTCCGCGAGGGTCACTCAGGGCTGTGATTGCAGTGAGCAAAGGAGCCCGGGGAGCCTGACAGCTGCAACGGGAGCAGGAAAGGTGTTATTCCCACAAACAGGACTGGGAGAAATTTGAGAAGCAGGGACCTCCAAAGGTCCCTTCTCACATGAACTGCTCCCTTGCAGAGCTCAGAGCTGTGCTGGGATGCAGCTGCAGAGCTGGGTTTGGAGCTGCAGCGTGACCCAGGCTTCGCAGCCCATCCCTGAATCCCCACCATCTGCACCGTCTGCCATGGAGCTGAGGGCCTTGGTGAGCAGCTCCTGGGGTGGATTTTGTGCAAGGCTTGAGGTGCAGAAGCTGGTGGGGAGCTGCAGTGATACCCACAGGAGGTGTTACAGGTAGCACACCTGCTGTCCTGGTTTAATGAGTAGTTTTGGACTAAAACCGAGGGATTTCTTCTTTAAAGTGAAGTGGAAATGAACTTTTGTCATGAGTCCATCTACTCTACCCCTGTTCTTAGAGTATTACAAGATCATCGTCCTCAGAAATTTCCAGTGCCTAAAGGGGCTCCAAGAGAGCTGGAGAGGGATTTGGACAAGGGTCTGGAGTGACAGGGCAAGGGGGAATGGCTTCTAACTGAGAGAGGAGGTTTACATTCGATATTAGAAACAAATTCCTCACTATGAGGGTGGAAAGATCCTGGCCTAGGGTGCCCAGAGCAGCTGTGGCTGTCCCTGGATCCCTGGCAGTGTCCAAGGCCAGGCTGGAGGGGGCTTGGAGCAGCCTGGGACAGTGGAAGGTGTCCCTGCCATGGCAGGGGTGGAGCAGGATGGGCTTTGGGGTCCCTTCCAACCCAAACCATGCTGAGATGATGCACTGGGAACGGCTCTCTGAGGGCTCAGAGGCTCCTGTTGGATGCAGGTTCCTGTGCAGCAGCTCCTGCTCCAGACACGAGGCTTCTCCCAAGTTTATTCGCCAAGTGGATTCGGTGAAGAGCTCTCAGAGTTGTTCAGCCTCAGGCAGTGTTTGAAATTCCAGCTTTGCTGCTTGTTTGTGATTGGCCTGAGGAGCTGCAGGCTCCCCGAGAGTCACTCAGGGCTGTGATTGCAGTGAGCAAAGGAGCCCGGGGAGCCTGACAGCTGCAACGGGAGCAGGAAAGGTGTTATTCCCACAAACAGGACTGGGAGAAATCTGAGTAGCACGGACCATGTACCCGAGGGAAAGCTGTGGAAGAGGAAGAAAACCAGAATTTACTGCATAATCTGACTCTCACCTGGTTGTGCAATTCAACATTTTGTTTAAATTAGCTCCAGCCATGGCTGCAAACGTGTATTGGGGTCCTTCAAGTGTTTGTGAAGGACCTTCTTTAAAGTGCCCCTTCATCAAATGCTCTCATCCTCATGAGGTGTTTATGTAACTGGTTGCCCCCTTTCCCACCTGCCAGAAGCAGTTTCATGGAGAAAACTCTTCAGGAGAAGCCAGGATTTTTGGAGCATTGGTATCTCCACTTTCAGACCTGCTGTTTCCTCTCTCTTCCAGCTTTTTCCAAATCCTGCCACAGTTTGTTCCAGCTGGAGCTGAGCCAGTGCAGGTGTTACAGGTGCTCCCTTCTCAGAAGCTCCTTGGTGGCCCTTTGGCCACCCCTGGCCCGGCCTGGGGAAGGTGTGGAGCATCCCCTTGGCTGTCAACTCGTCCCTGAGCACAGCCTGGCCCCCTGGGCTGTGCTGCCTGTCCCTTCTTAGCTGGGAGAGGTTCCTGAAGGTGCAGACCCTGCTCAGAGTAGTGATGCAGCCGTGTTACACTGACACAAAGCTGGCTGTTCCCTTACCAGGAAATAACTCCGTGCCTAGGGGCCGTTTCTTGCCTCTGCTTCATTTCCCCATCTGTAAAAACTGTCTAATGGAGAAAAAACCTCCAGCTCGGGTCTCTCAGGAGAGCATTTTCTTGCTGCTTCCCTGAATGTGTTGTGCTGTTGGTGCTGTCCTGTGGGGTGCAGAGCTCTCAGCCCATCTCGGGTGCCTGGGGCAGGGCTGTGCCAACAGCTCTCCCAGGAGAAAATGCCCAGGGAGCTTTTCAAAGCTGCAGTGCCATGGGGTGAGCCCAGATCTGCTCCTGACTGTGCAAAAGATGCTTTTCTGCCCTGGGGTGAGTTAAAACGGCTTTGGCTGTGGTGTAAAAGCATTAGGGTGAGCCTGGGCAGGCCAGGCTGGATGGGGCTCAGAGCAACATGGGTGACATCCCTGCCCATGGCAGGGCAGCTGGAATGCCAGGGTCTTTAAATTCCCTTCACTCCAAACTATTCCCTGATTTTCCCATGTGGCAGTTTCTCTTTCAGTTCAGATGATTTTCTGTCTGACCTGATGTTGCCCTGTGCAAGGCAGCCTGGATCTCCTCTCAGCTGCTGTTTTCTAGGATAAACAACCCAAAAAGGGACAACTTGCCTGATATTCCCCATGGATGGTTCCAACTGGTGCAACAGTGCGTCTGCATTCCCACCTGCCTGCCTGGCCTGCTGAATAAACCTCCTGATCTGTTGTGGAGCAGAAAGGCCTTGCAAACTGAAGGCCTTGTTGCCCTTGTAAAATCCTTGCTCACTTCTGCTACTTGGGCTAACCAGAGAGCATTCTGGGAATGACCCAGCTAAACTAGAGGTGAAAAACAAGTTCCATAACTGGAAAACAATTGTTAGAACCAGTAAGTGCAGACACTGTGGGATAAGTGATTGGTTACACCTGAAGCGTGTTCCTATCCTGGTGTATGGGGGTTGGTTCAACACATTTGTTGTGCCTCACAAGTATGGAAACTCATAACAGTGTAACAGTTTAAGAACCCTGGATTTTTACAATAAAATGTCTTCGCTTATCCCCATCTTGTGGAGTCCATGCCATTAATCACTGCACTGATCCATTCGGATTTCTCCAAATGACTTTGTGTTTGCTACATGAATGTCTCATTCCTGAGTCCAAGCCACAGTGGTGGCTTGGGGACATCCCATCTCCTGCTCCCAGGAGCACCCTGGGATGCTGGAAGTTGTCCCTGCCCATGGCAGGGGGTGGAATGGGATGATCTTAAATGTGCCTCCCAACCCAGCCCGTTCTGGGGTTCTGTGGTGATTCCATTTTGGAGCAGGCTCAAGGAGCATCCCTGTCCTTTGTTGATGAAGTTGCATCCCGGTGCTCTTGGCTGTGGAAGCTTTCCTTGGAGCCCTGTCCCTTTGGGCTGTGACAGGTGTCCAGCTGTGGGGCAGGGCAGGAGCTTGGGCAGGAGCTCCACAGGTGGGAGCATCCCAGTCCTGCTCCAGGTGTGGGACATCTCTCACCCAACCCAGGCTGCTGGGAGAGATGTTTCCACCTTGGATCTCGCTGCCTCTGCACAGGTTTGATCCCAAACCGCGACAACCTTGGATCCCGACTCCCTCTGTAGGCCGCAACGCCAGAGCCTTCCCCAGGGCCGTGCTGTCCATCCCTTGCCCTGTCCCTCTGCTCCTGCACACCAGCTTTGTGCAGCAGCTAAAAATAATGGCCAGCAAGGTGTGAGGCTGCCCTGGGGGACGAGGACAGGGAGGGAAGCCCGGGAGAAACTGGACTCCTCCAGCTGCAGCAGCCTGTCCGTCAGGCAGGCAGCAAGTGCGGGGCTCAGGCTCTCTGTGCCTGCTCACTGGCTACAGAAATAAACAGCCTCTGCTCGTGCCTCTTGCTAGCCTTGACTTTTTGCCTTGTCTCTGTATTTTTAGCCTCAGGACACTCTGTCCCCAAGCCCAGAGAGGACCTGCGTTGCCTCATACCCTTGGCCAACGTGTGGAGCCAGCTCTCGCCCTTCCCTGCTCCCAGTTTAGCCAAGGGGAGGGGGCAGTGCTGCTGCTTCCCACTGGCACTGGCCTCGCTGAGGACCTGGGATGAGAATATCCCTTTGTCCAGGAGTTTATTTATGGCTGTGATGAATAAAATGATGGTTCAGTGTGGAGAGAAGGAGGCTCAGGGGGGAGCTTGTGGCTCTGCACAGCCCCTGACAGGAGGGGGCAGCCGGGCTGGGCTCTGCTCCCAGGTGAGCAGGGTGAGACAGGGTGAGAGGAAATTGCCTCAGGTTGTGCAAGGGGAGGTTTAGGTTGGGGATTAGGGGAAATGTCATCCCAGAAAAAGCCCTGGAACACTCTGCCCAGGGCAGTGGTGGAGTCACCATCCCTGGAAGTGTTCGGAAAACATGGACATGTGGGGCTTATGGGTTTGTGGTGGGCTTGGCAGTGCTCAGCATTGCTGGCCTCAGTTACCCCAGAGCGCCTTTTCAGCTTTAATGATTCTGTGATTCCAGGTTGAGGAAAAAAACCCTACACTTGATTACATTCAGCACAATGCACTATTTCTTTGTGTTTCACTGAGAGGGCAACGAGTTTGGGAATTTATTCCCTTTTATTTAAAAGTACAAAATGATTTAGCACAATGCAAAATTAAATGTCACTTTGAATAAAGGATCAAGCGTTCTGCCATTTGGCAAGTGCTGGGACGAGCACAAGATTCATGGTGTGGTACTTCAGTCATGCTGAATCCATCCACCCTTGCATCCTTCTCTACTCAGGCAGCAGAACTCACCTTTCCAGGCAGCTGAGCCCTCGGACTAACCCAGTCCTGGGTTTGGAGCCTCCTGAGCATCTCCAGCCTGGTCCTTGTCCCTGTCTTGGCTGGCCTGAGCTCCTCTCCATGCCCTGTCTGTGCTCTGAAGGGCTCTCTCAGGCTCCCCTTGGGTCTGGATTGCAGCTGAAGTGTGTGAGGGGCTCCCTGGGTGGGATTCCGGCTCTTTGTGGAGTTGAGGACGTGCTGGAGCACTTTGGATGGAGGACAAAAGCCCAGGAGCCGCAGATGGGCAGCACAACAGGTCAGCTCGCGGTGCTGTAAGCTGAGCTGGGATTGTTCTGCTGCGAGCTGTGCCAGCCTGGCTGTCCTGAGCTCTGTCTGTGCCCTGCTGACTGACGCGTGTCCCTGGGGGATCGGGCGACCTGTCCCCAGGGAGAGCCACTGAGGGCAAAGCCTCAGTACCCCTGCTCCTCATGGGCCAGCAAGATGCAATTTTGGCTCATCAAGAGGTGCCAGGGCCATCAGGATCTGGGGGTACTGGAGTGAGTCCCAGTAAGGGTGTCCCTGCATGCCCACCCTCACCTTGCAGTGACATTGTGGGAATGACAGCCCGGGGTGGCAGAGGGGAATTATGTGGTCAGGGAAATGAAAAGCAAGACAGAGCAGAGGCTGGTGCAGGTTTCACTCACCGTGAGCAGGCCCAGCTGCTCCTGAGCGCTCTGGGAAGATGGATCCCTGCTGGGTGCTTCCATTCTGGGAAGTTCTCACTGCCTGAGCTTGCCCTTCTTGCCCTCTGCCAAGAGAGGGTGGTGTGGGCTTAGCAGAGAATCGTGAATCCCAGAATGGTTTGGGGTGGAAAGGGCCTTAAAGCCCATCCAGTTCCATCCCCTGCTGGTAACACCCACTTCCCACCATCCCAGGCTGCTCCCAGCTCCGCCCAACCTGGCCTTGGGCACTGCCAGGGATCCAGGGGCAGCCACAGCTTCTCTCCCCTGTGCCAGGGCCCCTGGACTGTGCTGTTATCCCAGTGCACTCCAGGCTGGGAGAAGGCACCGTGTGCTACACGAGGTTTGGCTGATTTTCATTAAAGCAGAGCTGGGCACAGATTCTGGGGGGCAGCCATACAGTTCCTTGAAAGAGGCTGCTGCTGGATTTTCCTGGCCATTATTCCCTGCCCTCCCTGAGCAACTGGTGCTGCCCAGGCTCGTAATTCCCTGTCTGAGTGCTGAGCTGAACAGCAGAGAGATTTTGCATTTTTTTAATGGCTCTCTACTGTGCCTGCATTAATGGAAAAATGAACTGAAACCAAGATGAAGGTATTGAAGGGAGAGGATGACAAATTGGCTTTGGAGCATGGCAGCAACGAGCACTGTCAGGGGTTCACACACTGACCTTTATCTAAACAGAACTGTGTGTAACAGATAAGAATATTTAACAATAATTAATGTCACATCAGCGCTGAGAACAAAACGACTCCATCAAACGGGCAAGAAATCCACTGCAAATGACTCAAAAGAGAAATGTCAGCTCCTCCATATCTGCAACCCGCCTCGTGCTGCTGGGGCTGGAACGAGCCGGGAGGGCAGGCAAGGAGAGGAGAGGAGCTATTAAAAATGATTTAGGGACTGGGTGATGTGTGCAGGAATGGGAGCAGCAGCAGCTCTGCTGCACCGGAGTGCTGAACAATCAAACAGCAAAGCGAGCTGGTAATTGGCTGTGGGAGAAACGTGTACAGAGCAATTATCCCCGGTGCTGGGGCTCTGACAGGCGGCTCAGGGCTCCTCTCTCCCTGCCCGGGCTGTCCCGGGATTCAGCCGGCCCTGCTCTGCTTGCTGAGCCCCCTCTGTGCTTTGCAGACAGCAAAACCCATCGGGCTGGCCTTGCTGAGATGTTTGTGTTCCGAGCTGGGGCTATCCCAGCTCCCCAGGAGCGGTGGGCACGGCTGGGGGCTGGCACAGCTCTGCACAGGCGGTGTCAGGGCTGCCTGACGGGTGCAGGGGAAGCAGCTGGGCTCCAGGGATGCCTGTGCTCTGCCCGGGTCAGGGAGGGCACTCTGCAAGCCCTGATTTAATTTAAAAATGAAGGGTGGTGCGTGGATCATTCTCCAGGGCCGATTGCATCAGTGTCAGGACAATACCAGCTGGGTGAGGAGGAGTTACCCCCTGAGGACCTTTCTCCTGCTGCAGAGCATCCCCTGGCCCGGGACATTTCAGAGAATCCCAGAATGGTTTGGGTTGGAAGGGACCTTAAAGCTCATCCCCCGCCACCCCTGCCATGGCAGATGCTGACCGAGATACATCACAGACCCTCCAAAGCCCAGGGCTCGTCCTCAGGCCAGGGACTCCACACATTTCAATGGGGCAGCAAAGGGAATGTGCCCAGCCCAGCTGTGGTGTCCAGAGGAGCACAGCGAGCGTCACCCCACAAATCCCAAGGGATTCAGGAGCAGCTCCTGGCTCTTCCCCAGACTTGTTTTGTGCCCTTGGGCTCCAGCTCCGTGCTCACCTCTACTCACTGAGGCTGAAAACGCCAGATGTGGCCATGCAGGTAAATTAATTTATGGTGAGGAAATAATCCATTAGGATGGGCACAAAGCTCTGTTTAGAATAGAAATATAACCTGGTTGAGTTTTTGACTAGCCTTGTGCATGAGCTGAATATTCTCAATATTCTCAGTGTCTGGGCTGAGCAGATTGACTGCAGCAGGGTGCCCAGAGCAGCTGTGACTGCCGCTGGATCCCTGGCAGTATCCCAGGCGAGGCTGGACGGGGCTTGGAGCAGCCTGGGATGGTGGGAGGTGTCCTTTTTTCAGCTCCCTTGGTATTGCTCTTGCTGAGGTTTTTCCGTGGCTCATCTTTGCTGCTTCCACTCCAGGTTATCAATCAACTTAGACCTCGCCTGGGTCTAACTCAGCATCCCCAGGGACACCTAGAGCTGAGCATCCCTGCTCTGCACCCTTCCCTGGGAGGAGCAGCCCTGGCTGGACCAGCTGCTGGGTGTGACCCAGCCAAACAAGGCCTTAAAAAGTCCTGCAGTTGCCACTTGTGAACCGTAGTTATGTTCCCAGCTGGCGCATCCCTCATGCTGGGCAGGCCAGCCAGGTCTCTCAGCCGTGGCGGGGAAGGGAAAGCACCTTCATTTAAAGTTGCAGGAGGATTCAGGGCAGACCCAGAGGGACTGGCTTAAAGCAGAACATTTCAATTCCATCACAGAATAGTTTCAAGCTGGCCTAACCCAAAGCAAAATCTTCACTTTCAAAGCACATTTCCCATATACAAAATAAACAAACAAACAAAACCATGGAAAAGTTTTACTGTGGGGTATTTCAGATTGAAGAAACTCTGTTATCTCCCTGAGCGAATCCCAGCCATCATGACCAAAAGTTCCTGCACCATAAATCCACAGTTTTTGTGGGATTTCTGG
>VZRN01001731.1:159578-229614 GCA_013397935.1 Dasyornis broadbenti
CCCCCCCCAGCGCTCAGCACCTCTGTCTGCTCCTCTTCCAGCTCCGTGCTAAGCAGCTCAGAGTCTTAGCTCGGAAAGTCCCGGCTCTGATCCTTGCAGACAGCAGCAGCTTTGCTTCCCAGCACTGCACACCCTCCCAGAAAGTCGTGGATTATCTGCTTACCCTCCCTCCATGTCCTGCTTCCTGCAGGGTGAAGAACCAGAGAGGAGCTGCGGCTGCTCCTGCGCCGGGAACGGGGACACTGAGCCAGCCCAGGTGCCCAGGCAGCCCCGGTGAGTGACGGTGTCTGTGTGCTCTGGGATGGGAGGAGTGCTGGGAGACATCCCTGCATTCCCAGCTGGGGGATTTGGGGCAGCACCGAGCCCTGGCAGGAGGGGATGAGCTCTACAGGTGTCTTTGTTCTGCCTTGGGGCTGAGAATTCCTCCCTTGCAGCCTGGTGTTCCCCACACTGGCCTGGTGGGAGTGTCCAGGGATTGCTGGATTCCTGACAAGCTGCCCCTGTCCCCGGTGCCGTTGGGGATGGAGTGGGGATCGCTTTAACCCCAGGCAGGTGATGGAATCACCATCCCTGGAGGTGTTCAAGCAGAGTCTGGATGTGGCACTCGGTGCCTGGTCTGGTTAACAAGGTGCTGTTGGTCACAGGTTGGGCTCGATGGTCTCTAAGGACTCTTCCAGCCTCACTGATCCTGTGAGTGTGTGATCACACCCTGTGGCTTGCTCTGGACACGGCTTCGGTGTGTTTGCATTTTGGATTCATTGCTTGCATTGCTCCTGAAAGCTCTGGTTGCAGTTTGTGGTGGTGCAGGTGGATATGAGCGTGACTTGGGAGGAATCTGGAGCCACCTCTGCTCCTGGCTGTGCTGGCACAAGGGGTGCAGGGGGTGGGAGAGCTGCTCGTGGGGAATGCTGGAGCTGCAGAGCTGCTGTGGGGGCAGAGGGGCTCAGAGTGGGGTCACACTGTCACCAAAACTGCGGGAAAAACAAAAACCCTCCAACAACATTTTTAATGTCAGAGAGTCAAGGCATTGCTTTATTTCTGCCCAGGATGTTGTTCTGGCCAGGATGTGCCACAGAAATCATCTCATCCACACACGGCCCGGCTGTGCAGGGAGAATCATTCCATGACACACTCACCTCTTTACAAGACTTTCCCCCAAGCTTTATCCAGTCCAAACCCATAGAAAGGCACTGGGTCAGTGTTCATCGGTTCCAAGTTAAGCAACCCCCAGGATTCAGTTTCCCGTTGGATCCCAATCTCCTCACCTCCGATGTTCATCAGATTTTCATTCTTCAATTTTCTCCTCAGTCCTTTCCGGAGCAGATGTCTCCCACTGTGCCAGGGCTGGTGTCTGGGGTAGATGTTTGTAGATGTTTGTAGATGCCCACGGAGAGCTGGGATCTCTTGTGGATCTCCTGTGCTGCTCCCAGGCTGTTGGGATGCTGAGCTCACCAGGCCTCACCTGGAGAAACAACGCCCTGGGAAGGAGCTTCAGTTCCCTTCCCCCGGGGCAAAGGTGGACAAATATGGCTCAAGTTCT
Organism: Dasyornis broadbenti; assembly: GCA_013397935.1. Lineage (NCBI taxonomy): Eukaryota > Metazoa > Chordata > Aves > Passeriformes > Dasyornithidae > Dasyornis > Dasyornis broadbenti. The sequence goes on from VZRN01001731.1 coordinate 161,119, forward strand.
GTAAAATGTTTTAAACTGGTTTGTTTTCCAACACCACCTCTGCTGCTGTGTCTGACAGGGGAGCAGAGCAGCCTCTGCCGCCTGGGCTGGCAGGAAGCATTCCTGTGCTATTTTGGGAATGCAGGGAAAGTGAGTCCATCCTTATAGGGCTGGGAGTGCCCCGTCAGGAGAGGAGCATCCTGAGGTGGCTCAGCAAAACCAGGGAGGCTGAAATGTTCTCCAGTCTCAGCAAAAGCCCAGAGTGCAGGGGCCATCAGGGCTCTGAGCACAAATCACTCCAGGCTCTAATCACCTGCTCAGGTCGTTCCTGTCCTGCCAGGATTAGGGGGACACTGGTGGCCCTTTAAGCCACCATCTGTGGTGACCTTCTTAGCACCCCGTGGGCTAAGGAAGGAAGGGATGTAACAGGTTCTTAATTTAGAGAGCACCGGGTCAGGAGGAGGTTGCAGGTCCTGCAACCCGGTGGGGGCAGGAGCTGGGAAGGGCTGCAGTGTCCAGACCCCTCACAGGGCTCGTAGTCGAGCCTAAAAAAGCCAAATTCTGGCTCTTGAGTTCCCCTCTGCGCCTGGGGTGCCTCTGTTAAGGAATGGGTGGTTGGATCACTCAGGTTGGAATTCATTCCAGAGGCTCCACAGGTGTTGTGAACCATCAGAAACCATCAGACTGCAGAGGACACAAACAGAAAACTTCCCCCAAAACACGCTCCCCCCATTCTTTATCTGCTGTGAAAAAATTCAAAGACACAATGAAAACTCCTGTTCTGAGTGGGCTCTCTGGAAGGATTGCCCTTGGCTGTGCTGGGAACGATCTTAGGACGTGTGCAGGACGTGGCAGTGGTTGGCTGGAGATGTTCCCGAGGGTCTGGAGATGTTTCCTAGGGTCTGGAGATGTTCCCGAGGATCTGGAGATATTCCCAAGGGTCTGGAGATGTTCCCTAGGGTCTGGAGATGTTCCCAAGGGTCTGGAGATATTCCCAAGGGTCTGGAGATGTTTCCTAGGGTCTGGAGATGTTCCCGAGGGTCTGGAGATATTCCCAAGGGTCTGGAGATGTTCCCAAGGGTCTGGAGGAGGTTTTGGCTGGAGCAGGTTCACTCCTGTCCCATGGGAATGGCAAAGACAGGGTGGGAGGAGTGCCCCCCTCACACGGAGAGCCCAGTCCCTCTCTGCAAGGAAGCAGAGCAGTTTGGGGATGTTTTTGGCACTCAGGCTGTTCTGAAAGCCAAGCACAGAATCCCAGGGTGGAAAGGACCTCAAAGCCCATCAAATGCCACCCCTGCCATGGCAGGGACACCTCCCACCATCCCAGGCTGCTCCAAGCCCTGTCCAGCCTGGCCTTGGACACTGCCAGCATGGGGGATTGTAGTGGTTGAGGACAATTAGAGGTCACTGCGTGGTTCCACACTCCAGGCGTGCCTCAGCTCCTGCTCCCAGCCACCTCTGAAGTTCTGTGGGATGGAGCTGCTCCCTCCCTGTGCCCCACTGCCTGTGGGAGCTGAGCCGGGACTGGGGAGCCAGGCAGCCGCAGCAGGGATCAGCTTTTCCAGGGAGCCAGGTCCTGACACACAGAGCTGCCACTCGGGGATGGAGCTGGGTGAGTGAGGGAAGAGGAGCTGCTCATTCACCCTTCATAAACACCCTCATGGCTCTGCCCTGGGCTCCTAAATGAGCACATGAATTGCCTGAAGCTCTCAGCTGCTCTGCCAAGGGAGGGATGCAGGACAGGAGCCTCCTGCTCAGACCCTTCCCTCCAGCTCTGAGTGGAAGCTCGTGTGGCTCAGCTGTCTCCTGGTGTCTGAGGAGAGCAGAATATTGGGTGTTACCTACGGGCTGTAGGGCTGAGCAGAAAATCAATAGGATCATGTTTGGTTCCTCAGACACGGGTACACAGCAAACATGACCCAGTGCATTGCACCTGCCCTGCTCTGGGATGTCCCCGAGTGCCACAGCCATATCGGATATTTCCGGGAATGGTGACTCCATCACTGCCTTGGGCAGCTGTTCCAGTGTCTGATCACCCTTCTAATGAAGAATTTTTCCTTCATATCCAATCTGAATCTTTCCTCTCATCCTGTCCCTGTTCCCTGGGAGCAGAGCCCGACCCTCACCTGGCTGCACCTTGCTGTCAGGGAATTGTGCAGAGCCAGAAGAAATCCGCCCTTTTACCCCTCTGCATTCACATTTCCTTGAGCCTGTGCCTGCTCCCTGTCACGAGTGGGGTGCACTGAACCATCCCCAGCTCTGGTCCGAAGCCAAGGAGGAGTTTGTCAGGGCAGGGAGAGGATTGTGGGCCGCAGAGCTCTCTCTCATGTTGTTAATTATCCATCACTTCTTGCCCTGCTTTCCCTACAAGCTTTCCCTGCCTACTCAGTGCCTGCTGGGGCTCGGGGAAGTCCTTGTGCTTCTCCTGGGCTGGGTGGCTCAGCCCTCCAGAGATGTTCAGAACCTGTTCCTTGTCTGACTTTGCCTGTCACTGTCTGTGCCTTGATCTTCCTTGTACCCCTCCTGCTCTATCCAAAAACGTCTGCTGCATTCTTTTTTTTGTTTGTTTTTTTCATTTTCTTGTCATAGCTCTGAATGCCTTTATTATTCCTTCTCCCCTCCTCTGGCAGAGGTGTCTCAGCTTATAATCTTCTTAGCACGGAGGCAGCCTGTTCATTTCAAAGAGAGCTGCTTTAAAGGCAGGTGTGAGCCAGACTTGGCTGATTCTTTCTTTTCCCCTGTGGCTTGAAGGGGCTGAAAATATTCCTGTAATCATTTCACAGAATTCCAGAATGGTTTGGGTTGGAAGGGAGCTCAATGCTCCTCTTTTCCATGAGCAGGGACACTTCCCAGTGTTCCAGGTGATGCAGGGAACGGACAGCAGGGCATTGGGGTGGCTCTGGGTGATGGGCACAGGACACAAATGGGATTTCAGGCGGGTTCTGCTCCCCCGTGCTCAAGTGAGGAGCCTGAGCTGGGCACTCTCCACCCAGCCCTTCTCCAGCTCCAGCTCTCCCAGGGCTTGGCTCTCCAAGGGCTCCAGTGCCCAAGGGCTCAGCCCAGGATGATCCTTGAGGGAAGCAGGGCCTCCCCTGTGCCCTCAGACCTGGCATTCCAGTCCTGGTGGCCAGTGTGGGGATGTGGCTGTGACTCTGTGCTTGTCCTGTGGCCTCCCCCAGATGCTGCCTGTCCCAGCAGCCTGGAGAAGGCAGCAGCATGGATCCACCCCAGGACGGGCTGTGAGCTGTGCCAGGAGCTGGTGGTGCCTGCAGGGAGCCTTGGGCTCCTTTGGGAGAGCCAGGGGGGAGTCCTGGGGGCAGGCAGCTCCAGGCTGGCCTGCCCAGCCCCTCCCTGGCTCTGTGCAGACACAGCTGGGACACAGCCAGGGGAAATCCCCGCGGCAGCAGCCCTGGTCCTTCCCGTGGGGCAGAGGCAGAGGGGGCACTCAATGCCCGGCTGCACTTTGGCTGCAAAAGTCCAGCACTGGAGTTTGCTGTGCCAGCACCTCCTTCTGCAAGAGACTCTTCTCTGATGCCTTCCTGCTTCCCAGAGCCTGGAAACACCTCAGTGTTGTTCACCTGCCCCTCCCATGAGGTCACAGCCTTTCCAGCTCCTGCCTTGCCTCCTACTACGCTTCCCAAAGCCTCTTCACTGCGTGGCTCCAATAACCTTTCCAGAAGCACCCATGTTTTATGCCTTGGTTCTGCCTCCCTTCCTTTTAATTAATTTTTCACAGTGCCTTGCTTGTCCCTGTTGCCCTCTTTGATTTAATTTATTGCTCCCTGGCCATCACAACACCTGGGCAGGCCTTTAATTTATCTCTTCCTGTGTCCCATGCCCCGCTCTGTCCTCTCCCATTATTGATTCCTCCAGTTTGATTTCACCCTGCACTTGCCAGCGCCGTCTCCCACCCGTCCCTCCCACTCAGAATTGCTGGGATGAGTTTTCCCTGCCATTGGTGACCTTGCTGCATTGTAATCCCTGGCCCAGCAGGCCTGGCGTGGCTGCTTGTTCACTTCCCCCTTGCTTGAGCTTGGCTTCCACCCCAAAGCCTTGAAATTGATTCTGGGTAATTCCCATCCTGTTGCTGTGAGAAGGAAAAGCTCCTTTCGCAGTGAAATGGGAGGATTTTGGTGGCCGGGGCCTGGTGTAGCTCCCCTGCCGAGGTTCCTGCAGGCAGGGCCGTGTTCTGTGCTTGGTTCCAGCTCTGAGCGAGGAGGGAGCGGCTCTTGTTTCCTGCCGCTGGAGGTGAGGATGTGCAGCCCTGCAGAGCCCTGGCTGCTGCCAGCCCAGCTCTCTTGCTGCTCTGAAGCTTTTTCCTGCTCTGCATTTCAACTGTGAGGAAGTTGTGGCAGGAAAAAGGGAATAAATGACCTTTTTTCTGTCTTTTAGTTGCCCTGTGGCTGCCACAGCCCAGCTCCGAGGAGCTCAGACAAAGAGGGAACCCCCAGCTTTTCTCCATGGCTGGGAGGAGTTGATGGCTCTTACCTGCCACCCACAAATGGTCCATTTTCTCACAGAGCAGCTCCTGCCATTACCACAATGGCTTTGGAAAGCACATTACTGCAGATCCTCGGGTTATTTTATAGTCTGGGGCTGACTGATTTGCAAGCTGAGCCCAAAAGTGGGAAAGGGGTCGGAGGATGGGAACCATGTTTGTTAAAAACACACAGCAAGGCAAGATCTCGAGCTGTTACCTGCCCTCCTGTAGGACAGGCACAAAGCACAGCCCGCGGAGGCTCCAGATTGGGGTTATCTGCACATTCCCCTGTTCCTGCTGAAAAATCCTCTGGTCAGAGCTGGGCTTGTGTGTGGGATTTCCATTTCCAGGGGGTGTTGTGGCACTGAGCTGGCTCTGTCTGAGGGAGGAGCAGGATGGATAAAGGGTGGGTGTGAACCTGGCCCTAGTACAGGGCATGGCTGGATGGATCCTGTCCTTCGGATTTTGGGAAAAGTCCTTCTCCCACAGGGCACTGAACATGGAATAGGCACGGCCCCGAGGCTGCCAGAGCTCCAGGAGCATTTGGACAACAGGGATGCCCAGGGTGGGATTGTTGGGGTGCCTATGCAGGGCTGGGATCTGGACTGGATGATCCCTGTGGGCCCTTCCCAGCTCAGGACATTCCACGATTCTGTCATTCCACCTCCTGACTCCCAGGGCATCGAACTGGGAATCCCTTGAGTGTGACAGGCCTGGGATACGATCATCATACGGAAAATGAGGGAACACAGAGGGCACTGCATGGCTCATGGGAAGCTTAGAGGGTCTCAGACAGACTCAGAAGAGCCATTGCTGGGTTAATTGGTGGCTGGTTGTAAATATTTGTAGCTCCAGTGAGGTGTTGGCATGGTCAGAATTGGGTAGGGAATAAAATGTGGGAACTACGGGATTGCCATTGCCTGTGTGCAGGAGGAGCAGGCGGCTGCACTCGGCAGAGCTGTGCAGGAAACACAGGAACTTCTTCATTCCTTTGATTTTATTCCATTCTTTCTCTTTTGTTCTTTTCCTCGTTCTCCCTGTCTTCCATCCTTCCCTCTCCAGCTGGGAGAGGTAAGGTAGGATCACCCTGTACATGCTGCAGGTAGGTCAGCTCCCTGATGCTGGCGGGGGAATCTGCGGGCGTCGGTGAGGTGCTGACCCTTTTTCCAAATTTAGAAGTTCTCCTTGTCCGTCTGCAATTTTTATTGAATTTACAATTTTTATCAATGCAGGAGAAAAGGAGACCAGCTCCCCTCTCCCTCCACTACAAGTCCAGAAATATCTTTTTGTCATGTAGGAGCAGCCCCCATCCTGCCCATCCCTACCTTACCCTACTTTTTACAAAGGCGTGGAGTGACAGGAGAGGGGGAAAGGCTTTAAATTGAAGGAGGGCAGGGATAGATGGGATATGGGGAAGGACTTCCTGGCTGGGAGGGTGGGGAGGCCCTGGCCCAGGGTGCCCAGAGCAGCTGTGGCTGCCCCTGGATCCCTGGCAGTGTCCAAGGCCAGGCTGGACAGGGCTTGGAGCAGCCTGGGACAGTGGGAGGTGTCCCTGCCATGGCAGGGGTGGGATGGGATGAGCTTTGAGGTCCCTTCCAACCCAAACCCTTCAGGCATTCCATGGCAGAGCAATTTGCAGCACTTTGGGAGGATTTGTTTCCCAGCTCTGGAAGGAAACTTTGAAAGAAGCTGGAGACCCTTTGGGGGTCAGTCAGTGACAGAGTTTGAGATTCAAAGTGAGCCTCCAGCTGGAGCAAACTCAGAAACGGGAGAGGGAAGCTGTGCTTTACTGAGAGACCTCACAAAGGGGCTCCTGCTCTGTTTGTAGTGAAGATTGTATCAAGACAGACCTGACAGACAAGGATGTGTTTGGATCTGTTTGGATAATTTATCTTCTCTTGTGAATTGTGGTTCTTTTGTGAAACACCCCAGGCCCCTCCGTGTGGAGATTGATTCAATCCCTCTGCCTTCCTCTGGGAATGACATCCCTTCCCCTCTCCATGGGCTCGCTGCAAACAAGCAGCTATAAATAAACACCAATATCTCGATTTGCAGGGGGTGGAAAGCTGCACTGGCGCTCTGCCTTTGTGCTTGTAAACAACAAATGGGCAGGTAAGGGATGCTCCAAGCCAAAGCCAGGCAGAAATTGGGAACACACAGAGATGCCACTTTGTGGCTCATGAAATCTGCAGAACTGTGAATTCAGGTGATATTATTTTGTCATTTGAGGAAAAAGTGCATAAGGGATGGAGAATTTTGAGTATGGACCCAGTCAAACCTTCCAGTGAAGATTTTCTTTCTGGTGCTCACATGCAGAGGGAAAATGCTGGAGTCTGTAGTGCTGGAGGGTAAGGTTTGATGGACTGGCAGAAGGGATGCACTGGGAGGCGGCTCAGGAAGCTGCAGCTGCCTTTCCTGGCTGTGGAAAATCTGCTGAGATCCATCTGCAAGGAGATTTTGGGGAAAAACCTGGCGCTGGTGCCTGGGTGGTTCCTCTGTGTCCTGTGTGATGCAGGGAGGGCGTTAGGGCTGGCCCTTGTGTAGCAGAGCTAACTGGAGCTGCTGGCAATTTGATGAGAAGGTGAAATGTGGCTGAATTTTGGCTTTAGGGCTCTGTGGCGAGGGAATCCCCACAGGTACAGGTAGAGCTCATGGGCACACTCAGCAGGTGGGGTCTCACCTGAGCAGAGCAGAGCAGAGCAGAGGACGAGAATCCCCTCCCTCGAGGTGCCCATGAGCTGCCAGGAGCAGGGCACCCCTGCCCCTCAAAGCGCTAGTGATGGGCTCAGGGAGACCTTCCCACACGGGAACTTCCTCTGGCCCTCATTCCCATGCTCTGCCTCACCTCATTTCCCTTCCAGAACGATTTCCAGAGTGTCCCCACTCCCTCGGGAGCTTTGTGCTTCTTTGCCTTCATCCTTTGCCTCCTCCGTGTGCACTCCGGTGCCGGAGCTGCAGAGGAGCTGCTCCCTGGCAGCAGCAGCCCCAAACTGGCAGAACATCCCCCTGCATTCAGCTGACTCGCATTTCCTCCTTATCCTCGGGATTAATCCCAAACTTGCAGAATCGCCAGGTATTAGGGTTTGATGGAGACACTGCTCTTTGTGTGCCGAGACAGCTGATGGAAGCCTCAATGCTGCAGGTGGGGAGCTGCCAATCCATCCAAAGGCAGGCTGGATTAGCACTCTGAGAGCAGAAATATCCATCCTGATGGCGGGAAGATCCCTCCAAACGGGAGCTGGGGGAAGCAGAGAGCTCTGCCTTCGTGCCCGGGCAGGTGTGTGGGCCCTGCCGTGCTGGCTCCCCTCCAAAGCTGCAGAGTCTGGCACATCCAGCAGGGATTTGGATATTGCTGGGGAAGGAAGAGAGGAAACAGCATCCCATTCCCAAAAATGCCAGGTGGGAGGAGGCAGGAGGAGGGGCAGGGCTGAGGGAGCTGGTTGGGGTTGTGGGGACACTCAGGAGGGATCCCCTCCCTGCTCCTCCACCGTGTCCCAGATTCTTCTTCCAGACCCAGCCTCTCCCTTCCCTGCTGTGAGACAAGGCCATGGACAAGTGGTGGGTCCTGAGCCTCCCCGGAGTCTGGGGACCCTGCCTGGCTCAGGGAGCCCATATCCAGACCCTTTTCCAGGGCAGTGAAAGGGATGCATGGATGTCTGAAGTGAGATTTGGGCTGCTAACTACACCTCTTTTTTTTTTTTTTTAGTACCAACAACCTGCTTTCTGTTGGGCCACTTCTGTTTTCCAGTTGTAGGAATAACCCAGAACAGCAGGCAGGAAACAGAAAGTATCATTTATAAAATGAAACTGTTGTGGTTATGGTGGACAATGGTATTTTCAGCAAATCCTTTCCCCCCTTTTCTCACTGTAATTCTCCACAGCCACCAGGCTGGCTTGCCCCCACCTGGTTGCAAACACAGCTTAGTTCAAGGCAAATCCTGCTCATCCCTCCAGGATTCATCATTCCCTCGTCCTGTGGCAAATCCATCACCCGTCTGGTGTTTCCAGCTGAGCTGAAGGGCTGGCAGGGAGGGATGGGCTGCTCTAAAATCCCTGGCTGGGCTGATGGAGCAGATTCCACGTGGGGAGAGCAGTCTGGGCAGAACAGGCAGCGGAGAAATATGGAATATCCTCTATGAAGTAACTTGGTGATTCCCAATTAATACTCTAATTGCCCCTTTTTTTAATTATTGACTCCAAAATTACTGAGCTGAGTTGCAAATGCCGTGGAATATAAAAAGGAAGGAAGGACGTTTTATTGACATTTTGGAATTACAAATTATGTTTGTTGCGAAAAAATGTGAGAGTGTCTGTTTAATTGGTCGTAGGATGCAATTTGTGAGCACTTAGGTAAGAAAAATACAGCTACCAGGGGATCATTAAAGATCCCTATCCTCTGAGTCAGCACAGCCCAGAGCTGGGGAGGAAACAGATCTATATTCCATAAAATTCGCAGTAACAAGGAGCTCTGTCCCAGGGATTGCTCTTGGCACAGAGAGAGGTGCTGGCTGGGAGGGATGGACAGAGAGGAACAGAAGGTTTGGGGGGTCACACCTCGAAAAGAAAAAGCAGAGTCTCCTGGGCAAGGTGGCTTGAGCCCACATCACATTCCCTTCTGGAATGGGGTGAGCTGCCTGGGCCAGAGGAAGTTTCTGGCTGCAAACAGAAAAAAATTTGGGATTCTTCTAATGGCTTTTAGCTGCCATAGGGTGGGTTTGGATGGGATATGGGGAAGGAATTGTTCCCTGTGAGGGTGGGGAGGCCCTGGCCCAGGGTGCCCAGAGCAGCTGTGGCTGCCCCTGGATCCCTGGCAGTGCCCAAGGCCAGGCTGGACAGGGCTGGGAGGGAACGTGATGCCGGTATCATTCCCACAAACCCCTTGGAAAACACCATGGGGAGCTTGCAGGCAGGTTCGTTAACACCAGTAATTAGAAGTGAAGCCTCTGGAGTGGCAGAAGCCTCTGGAGATTCAAGATCCCCATTTGGACTGGGAACGGCTCTGCCCTCCCTCCTTGGATGAATCCCAACATTGCGCACGGGATTTCTTTTGTGGAGAGGGAAATCAGGGCTGCCTGGTGCCATCATTGCCCATCAGCGAGGGGGAGAAGGAGGATGCTGAGGGGATGGAGGGCAGGGCAGGGCAGGGCAGGGCAGGGCAGGGATGGATGGCGCTGAACTGAGGGGATGTGGGGAAGTGAGCAGGGAGAGCCAAGGCAAAGGTGTGCACGGATGGAGAGCTGGTTCTTCCAAGCCCTGTCCAGCCTGGCCTTGGACACTCCGCGGGATCCAGGGGCAGCCACAGCTTGGCCAAGCTGTAGGAAAGGCCAGAATTCCAGCTCTCCTGCGCTCCTGTGCCAGGGCCAGCATGGGAGAGGCCACCAGGCACCCTGCAAAGAGGAGATGGGAGGAGGAGTCGCTCCTGCTCTGCTGCTCTCTGCAGTGCTTTTCCTCACTGGAGGTTTTACACTCCCATTTTCCTGCTCCTCCAGGCTATTCCTGCCTCTGAGCAGCTCAGAGACCTTCCCTCCTGACCCTGCAGCCACCCTCAGCCAGGGCTGGGCCATCCCCTCAGCTGGGCAGTGTTCAATCTTCACCACCCCACTGCAGCACCCTGGAAACATCACAGTTACCAGGAATTCCTCCTGCTCCGGCCTGGGATTGAGTTAAAGAGCAAGTCCCTCCTGTGATTTTTTTTTTCCCTATTTGTTTTACTCTGATATAATCAATGCGCTAAAGGGCAAAGCAGCAGTTTTATTTATTTATCATGGGGAGCAGCACAGCAAATAGTCCAGCACTTGGCAGTTTGCTGCCCAATGCTCCCGATAATCAGCGTTTTCCAGGCTCTTTGCAGGGAAGTCTTGTGGAGTGGGGATACATCAATAATGCCATGATCACAGAGTTGGATGGGAAGGCCACCTTTTATCGATTTCATAGCTCTCCACAGCGATAACATCGGGGATTTTGTTCCATGGTGGCAGAACAAAAAGGATGAGTTTTAATTCAAGATTTTGAGGTTAAAAATTACTTTTTTTTGTTGCAAATTGACACAGAATCATAGAATCACAGAGTGGTTTGGACTGATGGGGACCTTAAAGATCATAGAGTCATGGAATGTTTTGGGTTGGGAGGGACCTTAAAGCTCATCCCATCCCACCCCTGCCACGGCAGGGACACCTTCCACTGTCCCAGGCTGCTCCAAGCCCTGTCCAGCCTGGCCTTGAACACTTCCACGGATCCAGGGACAATTGTCCGAGAAAATATTTTATTTTGGAATTATCATGCTTTTAATAAGAATGAAAGCTGTAACCTTTACTGAGAAGCAGTAATTTGGGGTTATCCCAGCAGCATCCTTTCCTTCAGGACCACTGTGGCAGAAAGAAGCAGCCTCAGTTTCCCCCAGGAGGGTGCCCCTGGCACATCCCCTTGTCACAGCCATGGGAAAGGAGCTGTTGGCTGTGGAGGAGCAGCCCCAGCCCCTCAGCTCCCTATGGATCCAGCTCCCAGGGTGCTGTTCCCAGGCCGTGGGGCTGTCAGGGTGGATGGAACACACAAATATTTGCTCTGTCGAGGAGCACTTGGCAGCCTGCAGGTAAATATTGTGGGAGCCATGAGGAGCAGGGACTCCATTAATGCATTCCCAGGGATGGGGACACATCTGCACTGGCATTGTCAGGAAATGAATCCACAAACACCAGAGGTTGATGTCCAAAAAGGAAACAGAGGAGTCCTGGAACTTTATTCCAATAAAGGCAGAGGCCATGGCCATTTCCCATGGGGTCTCTCACACTGATAGAGGACGCAGCCTCTTTTTATCCCAATTTCCCGGCCGCAGTTCCCTCTCTCTTTCTCTGTGGGCTGAGGCACTCGAGAGGCACAGACTCCCCGGAACGCCCTCTAATGTACATCCCCCTTTCTTCTTTTTCTTGTGTCCCTGTTTTTGCAGTTTATTAACGCAGTCTGGGGCAAGTCAATCAGGGGAATTCCCGTGGAAAGCCTTCCCATCGTTTCTTCCATCTCTCAGTATCGGTCTGGATCCCTGCAGCTCACAGATCCGTGGGGTGATCTGTGCAGCAGCAGAGAGTGTGGATGGGCCTCGTTAACGCTGCCTTAGGAGTGCAGTCCAGTGTAATTGTTAAAAACCAGAACCGGGGCGGATTGCCGGGATGTATTCTCTGGGAGTGGAATGTGGGAGATAATGGAGCTGGGGGCTGGAGCTGGGGTTTAGAGCAGTAGACCAGTGGGAAAAAAAACCGAAAACCAAATCAAAACAAACAAACAAACAAAAAATTAAAAAGCGGAGCCGTGATTTAAGAGAGCAAATAAAACATTCCCCAGGTGCTGCAGTTTGACACAGCCAGGTCCTTGCAGGTCCAGCACAGTGTGTGGTGGAGCCCAGTGGCAGAGGGACTGGGCTGGTCATGGATTCCCAGCTCTGGGGTCCCCTGGAGCATCCCAGAGCAGGCTGGCATCCCCCAGGAGCTCAGTGGTGCGCCCGAGCAGGGAGGGATCCCCGGGATGGGTCTCCTTAGGAAGAAGCCTGGGAGGTCTGGGCGGTGCTGGGATCAGCCCACCGCTGTCACTGCAGCATTGTGTGGTGCTCACTCCCAGCCCGGGAAGCTGAGCGTGATTAAAGTGTCTCTGTCACACAGGCAGGCAGTGAAGATGTCAACAGTCAGCCTCCCCTGCCCCCCGTCACTCGTGCCAGTGGTTAATCATCTCCCTGCTATAATTCCTGCCCTTTATCTCATTTGAATTGCTTGGGCTTCGGCTTGCAGCCGTTTATTCCTGTTCTGTCTTCACCCTTTTGATTAAAGAGCCCTTTGGTATCGGGTATTGTCTGCAGATGAAGGTTCTTACACCCAGTAATCACATCACCTTCCCATATTCCTTTTGATAAGCTAAACAGAACAAAGTCTTTAATTTGCTCTTTGTCAGGCATTTTCTTCCGCCCCTGAATCATCTCTGGGGCCCTGTGCTGTACTTTCTAATTTTTTTTTAACCTGTAGCATTTGGATCCTGAATTGAGTGTCTCACTTTTCAAATCAGAAGAGCAAAAGTCCTGCCAAGCCCTGAGTTTGGAGACTGACCCAAGCCCTGACCTTGCCCTGCGCAGAGCTCCCCAGGGATGCTGGTCGAGCAGGAAGCCCCAAAGCCCGGGATTTAGGATCTCTGAAGCCAGGCTGGGAGAGCTAGGGCCTTCAGCAGAGAGGAGAAGGCTCCAGGGAGAGCTCAGAGCCCCGTCCAGGGCCTAAAGAGGCTCCAGGAGAGCTGGAGAGGGACTGGGAACAAGGGATGGAGGGACAGGACACAGGGAATGGCTTCCCACTGGCAGAGGGCAGGGATGGATGGGATATTGGGAAGAAATTCCTGGCTATGAGGGTGGGCAGGCCCTGGCACAGGGTGTCCAGAGCAGCTGTGGCTGCTCCTGGATCCCTGGCAGTGCCCAAGGCCAGGCTGGACAGGGCTTGGAGCAGCCTGGGACAGTGGGAGGTGTCCCTGCCATGGCAGGGCTGGGATGGGATGAGCTTTGAGGTCCCTCCAACCCAAACCATTGCAGGATTCATTCCGTGGTTTCCCTGGGAGCTGGGTCAGGCCCAGGGCAGGGGCACATGGGGTTCCTGTGGGTCTGAGGTTCATTCCTCCAAGCCCTGGTGCTTTCCTGGCTCAACTGCTTCCACTGAGAGCATCTCCAGCTCTTCCTGGGCATTTTACTTTCTACTCCTCCTATCAGAATGTGCAGGGGACAAGAACAGGCGCCTGAACGGACTCAGTTTTCTGAAATTCCGCTGAAATTCCCACCACAGCTGTTGGCCACTTCCCAGCCCCTTTGCCCTGGCCGTCCTGAGAGGAGCCTTTTCCTGCAGGAGGCAGCTCTCCCTCTAGCCGATGGAAATCTGGGATATCCGCTGGAAATCAGAGAAGCTGAAGCCACTGAGGATCAAACCCCTTAAATCAATATTCCTGTCACTGGCTCAGAGCCATCCCAGCCATGGAGCATCTCGATTTCTTTGCAGCAAACCTCGCAGCCGACCCAAAGAGGGGTTATATTTGCATAGTCCTCACTTTCTTTTATCGCTCTCTCATGTTTTTTGAAAGCTTGGATATCTGAAGCGCTTCGCTGTGCGTTGAGTGGCTCATTAAATTGCAGAACCCTGCTTTTCTGGGCTCCCTTAATTAAGCACTTGATTGAAAGTCTAAATCTGAAGGCTTGGGTATCGACTGCAGCTTTGCTAACCCGAGGTGATCTGTTCAGTGCGGTTCCAGCTTGCCCAGCCAATTTCTGAGAGTGCTTCCCCTGCTCTCCCCAGGCAGCCCAGATTGCTGCAAACCCCGGCCTTTCCGCTGTGGTGGCTGCAAAGTCTCTGAGATTTATTTGAGCTTGTGAGCTCTGCTGTTGTCACCGAAAATCGGGAAGAAAACAAAAACCCTCTAGCACTGTATTTAGCACTGAAGTGATAGAGAATCAGGCATTACTTTATTTTCTGGCCAGGATGTGCCAAGGAAAATATTCCAAAACCACATGTTTTTACAGGATTTCCCCCCAAACTTTATACAGTCAAAACCCATAGGGATGGGTTGGTTCGATGTTCATTGGTCCAGAGTTGAGCAACCCCCAGGATTCAGTTCCCCATTGGATCCCAATATCGTCACATCTGATGTTCATTAGGTTTTCATTCTTCAATTTTCTCATCACTCCTTTCTGGACCAGGTGTCTCCCACTCTGCTGGGGTGGGATCTGGGGTGTTTGTAGATGGCCACGGATGTTCCATTGATGTTCTGTTGATGACTTTCATCTCTCTGGGCATCTCTGCGCTGCTCCCAGGCTCTTGGGATGCTGAGCTCACCAGGCCTCACCTGGAGAAACAATGCCCTGGGAAGGAGCTTCAGTTCCCTTCCCTCGGGGCAAAGGTGGACAAACCTGGCTCAAGTTCTGTAAAACACTTTTAAACTGCTGTGTTTTCCAACACCCGTGCCAGCAGCACACGAGGTGTCACTGGGGGCAAATCCCCAAGGATTGCCAGTGGTGCCACTGCCTTGGCTCTGCAGCTTTGTGCTCCCGGTGCTGCTCCAACCAAGAGTGATTTGCAGCTCTGCTCATCCTGCTGGGCGCTCACCCTGCCTCACCCTCTCTTTTGAAAGGAATGAATTTCTGGGGTTTTGTTTTTCCAGACTCGCCGGGTCTCTCTCATCATTCCCTGCTTTAAATTGCCTCCTGCAACGGGTTTGTTGCAGCTGCTCCAGTATCTGCTCTAGGTCCTACATCTCCTGTCTCCCATCCCTGGACACTTTTCCTTCCCCAGGTCACCCAGACAGGCCCTCCTTGGTGTGCCCATTGCGTCCCAGCAAAGGGGGCACTCAGGCTAGACCGTCATTTAATTGAATTTTCTTCTGGAGCTGTAAGTGGGATAATCCTAAAGCTTAGCTTTGCCTCTGAGTCACAGCCTTTGTGATCTGGGAAAGGTTTTCTTTATTAGTTTCTAGGTCTAATCAGCATCTCTGGTTGCTGTCTCTGCTCCTGGGGAATATTTCTGACCTGTTTGGAGGTGGAGGATTGCTGAGAGCACTCAGCCCCTCTCAGAGCTTCCTGCCCGTGTGTGTGCATAGGCAGGGAGGCTCAAAGGTGAATTTGGAGGGGAGTGATGTTCCTGCTCCCTGCAAACGTAGCCTTTTATTTTCTGAAGGAAACAGACACTTTTTGTCCTCCTCCACCAGAACTCATTTAAAGGGGCAGTGTGCAATGTGTTCCAAGCTACAAAACTGCACAGAAATGTAGCCAAGATTGAAAAAGGAAGCTCTGAGCAGCCCCTCCTGTGGCTTTGCCGTTCACTCGCTGACCTCTGTGAAAACCTTTCGTGAGCAGGACGTGCACGGGGTGGCGGCGCCTGCAGTCTCAGGCACTTCATGAATTAGCGGGGCCTGGGGCCAGCTCCATTTATAGATGGCCCTGCAGAGGTTAAATGCCTGCCCGGGGCACGGTGGGGCCCTGCCTGAGCCGGGAGCTGGGTGCAGGTCCCACCGGGATGCTGGGTGCAGGTCCCACCGGGATGCTGGGTGCAGATCCCAAGCCGGAGCTGGGTGCAGCTCCCACCGGGATGCTGGGTGTAGATCCCAAGCCGGAGCTGGGTGCAGATCCCACTGGGATGCTGGGTGCAGATCCTGTTGGGAGCTGGGTGCAGATCCCAAGCCGGAGCTGGGTGCAGCTCCCACCGGGATGCTGGGTGTAGATCCCAAGCCGGAGCTGGGTGCAGATCCCACTGGGATGCTGGGTGCAGATCCTGTTGGGAGCTGGGTGCAGATCCCAAGCCGGAGCTGGGTGCAGCTCCCACCGGGATGCTGGGTGTAGATCCCAAGCCGGAGCTGGGTGCAGATCCCACTGGGATGCTGGGTGCAGATCCTGTTGGGAGCTGGGTGCAGATCCCAAGCCGGAGCTGGGTGCAGATCCCACCGGGAGCTGGGTGCAGATCCCACCGGGATGCTGGGTGCAGATCCCAAGCCGGAGCTGGGTGCAGATCCCACCGGGAGCTGGGTGCAGATCCCACCGGGATGCTGGGTGCAGATCCCAAGCCGGAGCTGGGTGCAGATCCCACCGGGAGCTGGGTGCAGATCCCACCGGGATGCTGGGTGCAGATCCCAAGCCGGAGCTGGGTGCAGATCCCACCGGGAGCTGGGTGCAGATCCCACCGGGATGCTGGGTGCAGATCCCAAGCCGGAGCTGGGTGCAGATCCCACCGGGAGCTGGGTGCAGATCCCACCGGGATGCTGGGTGCAGATCCCAAGCCGGAGCTGGGTGCAGATCCCACCGGGAGCTGGGTGCAGATCCCACCGGGATGCTGGGTGCAGATCCCAAGCCGGAGCTGGGTGCAGATCCCACCGGGAGCTGGGTGCAGATCCCACCGGGATGCTGGGTGCAGATCCCAAGCCGGAGCTGGGTGCAGATCCCACCGGGAGCTGGGTGCAGATCCCACCGGGATGCTGGGTGCAGATCCCAAGCCGGAGCTGGGTGCAGATCCCACCGGGAGCTGGGTGCAGATCCCACCGGGATGCTGGGTGCAGATCCCACTGGGATGCTGGGTGCAGATCCCTCTGCGATGCTGGCCTGGCTCTGGGGCTGTCACCAAAACCCTCGGCCACTTCAGAACCCCTCCACTTGTCAGTGACAGCAGCAAAATCTGCATTCTCAGGCAGAAAGGGAAAAAGCTGCTCCCCAGAGCTCTCAGCTGGGGCATTCAGCCTCTTGTCTGAGTAAGCGAAATCCCAGATATCCGAACACAGGCAGGGCCAGGCAGCCTGTGGAGTGTCTGGGAAATGCAGAACAAAAGCCTCTTTGCACTCCCAAGAAATTGGTCCCACAGGAATTTTGCTTTGAAATTCTAATTGACCCAGGAAAGAAAATTATTTCACGGACTCTGAACTCGTTAAAAATCACCCTTGTCGTTCATCCACAGTTTATTCCTGACACTTAATCAAAAGCACTGTAATGATCTCTCTAATGAAGGTAATGTGGTGTTGTTGGGATGTGTCTGCTCCCAGGTACACAGAATGTGGCAGGAGGGGAAGGTGTTCATTAGCTTTGTTTATTGCGGTTCCCAAGCACCTCTCAGGAATTTCAGAAGTTGCCAGAATTGGGAGCAATTGTTTCAGGCATCTTTTAATCACAGGTTTTTGTGAATTTGTGGCATTTTGGATCTTTAAAACCTTTTATGCGAGTGAAAAATAAAATAAGGCAACAAATTCCGGATTAAGAAATGTTTAGAGGATATTTTTAAAAATCAAACTTGAATGACCAGTTAAAAGGCCATGTTTCACCCGAAATCATGGTGATCACAAAGTCTTCTGGAGAACGTGGCTGAAATGTGGATCTGCTCCGGACATTCTGTGGTTCCACGTGCTTTGAGCACCGTGGATTCCCTCCATGGAGCTGCTCTGGCTCTGCGCTGTCACTGCCCTGGCATGGAGGTGCTCTCAGGTGATGTCCACACAGTCCCTGATGGGCACATTTCACCGGGGTGCTCAGGAGAGATGTCCAGGTTTACTCCTGACACCTTTAAAATCAAATCAAGGCATTAAAGGCACTGCTTGCCTCTAATCCTCAATCCAGCTTCCTGCGAGCGCACGTGCAGATGTCAGGCTGGAAACCAGGTCAGGAAATAGAAAATGACACTTTTTAAAGAAAAGAAAGAGTATAAATCTCGTAAAGTTTCCTTCCCCTACCCCTGCCTGTAAATCCTGCCAGTGCTGGGGAGCAGCAGGGCTCCCTTCTGGTGTCTAAGCTTCTCAAAATGATGAAAATCCCTCAGTGGCAAATCCTAAAATTACTAGGGCAGGGGGAGTGTGAGTGGCTGTGCAGATCCGCAGTGTCCTGGGCAGGGTCAGGAGGCCCCAGGGGTTTGTTCTGCCTGGCAGGGGGTGTTGGGTGTGCCCTGAGCACCCCTGAGGGCAGGACGAGCCCTTGGCCACCATCAGCCACGTGGGCTAGAAAGTGCGGAGCTGCCCTTGCCATCGCAGCGCTGGGAAGGTGTTTCCTCCTGGGCAGCGGCACAAAGACAAGGCTGGCCCGGGGAATGCCTGTGGGGCTGTGCTTTGCTGTGCTGCTGCCTGGCTTTGTTCTGGGTTCCTTGTCTGGATGTCTTTACCCAGACAAATTCATTCATTTCAGGGCTTTGTGAGAGTGTGACCGATGGGGCACAGGAGCCGTGGAACAGAGCGGGGCCCAGGAGCCGTGGAACAGAGGGGGGCCCAGCTGGGTGCTGGAGCAGTTTCAGGCTGGTGTTGGCTGTTCCCAGCTGAGCCCTGCCGGCTTTCACCCAGAGGGACATTGGCGCCACAGAACCAGCTGGGTCCCTTTCAGAACTCCCTTTGTCTGACCCCACTCACCCTGCATAAAACCCCAACCCACTTCTGTTTGCCCTCAGTGGAGGCATTTCTCATACACACTCGTCCCACTGCGAAGCAGCGTCGTTATCCGTGTGTGGCTGGGCACAAAATCCTCAGATATGTTTTGGACATCTGACATTTTTCCAAGAATAAACAGTAGGAGAGTTGAAGCATGTTTGCAAACTTTTCCTTCGCACTTCCTAACCTCCAGGGAGCGAGCAGAAGATACTCAGTCCTTTCAGATGGTAATGGAATTTTGTGTTTTGAAAGGAAAAAGTAACAAAGAGAAACATTTCTCTCCCCAGCCCAGGCTATGACTGTCCCTTCCTTGTCACCGTCACTTTGTTCCTTTCATCTTGTTGAGAAGTTTGTCCTGTTGTCACTTTGAGTGGGTGGAGTGGCTGAACTGCTTGAAACTGAAGGTAGTGAAGTTTATTTTGGTCTTTCCAAGACCAAGTGTGTCCATAGGGTGGAGTGGTGTGCAGTGAGGAGCACAAGCCCTGGCCTGGGCTGGGGACACTGGGGCAGGACCTGTCCTCTCCTTGTGCCTCACTTGCCGTCTTGGCCCCGTGTCCCCTATTGTGGCTGCCAAAATCACCAGAACCAACAATAAACTGGAGTGTGGTTCCAGTTCAAACTGTGAAGAGGCAGCAATGCTGGACATATTCATCTGCCCCCTCAGTGCTGAGCAGAAAGGAAATTGGTTTTATCCTAATTTGATCATCATTTCCATGTAGCTGTGGCCCTGGGGGACACGGCGAGCTCGGCAGTGCTGGGGAGGCATTTGGACTCCATGATCCGGGAGGACTTTTCCAAGCTGAATGATTCCATGATGAGGTGGAATCCAGGCAGGGTGCAGGTGCTGGTGCAGGTTGGTGGTGGCTGTGCATTCCAGCGTGGAGCATCTCCCATGGTTTCAGCACTTCGGGATCAGGTTGTAGGAGTCAAAGCAAGCCCTGGGAGAAAGAAATCAGGGCTGCTCTGGGATTCTTAAGCGTTCTTTTGTTTTATTGCTGCTGCTGGTCTGGTTCCTGGAGCTGCTGCAGGGTGGGAATGGGCAGCAGCTCCGGGCAGGTTGGGCTGTGCTGCCCCTGGAACCACCCATGGGAAGAGCCGCAGGCTCTGTGCCAAAATCCCAGCCGTGATCCCAGTGCTTTTGCAGCCCCTTGGGAATGGCTGTGTGCAGGTGTCACCCGCTGGGGACAGAGACCTCAGCCCGTGGTGCAGGTGGGAAAACCAAAGCCCCCAGCGGGGCAGAGGCAAAGTCAAGGCTGGATCTCAAACCTGTCCTTTCTTCATTTCATTCCATGAGCAGGGACTCACATCATGGAATCCTGGAGTGGTTTGGGCTGGAAGGGACCTTAAAGCCCCTCCAGTGCCACCCCTGCCATGGCAGGGACACCTCCCACTGTCCCAGGCTGCTCCAAGCCCTATCCAGCCTGGCCTTGGGCACTGCCAGGGATCCAGGGGCAGCCCCAGCTGCTCTGGGCACCCTGTGCCAGGGCCTCCCCACCCTCCCAGGGACACCCAACACTTGACCTACATCTCTTCTTTCGGTTTAAAACTGTTCCCCTGTGCCCTATCACTCTCTGCCTGTGTTAAAAGCTGCTCTGCCTTTCTTTCACAAGTCCCTTTTAGGCCCTGGCCAGGGCTCTGAGGTCTTCCTGGAGCCTTGTGTTCTCCAGGTGAACATTCCCAGCTCTGCCTTTCTCCAGAGGGGCTCCAGCCCTCCGAGCATCTCTGTGGCCTCTCTCCATCAGCTCCACATCCTTGTACCCCAGAGCAGGACACGCTGCTGTAGCTGGGGTCTCATAAGGGCACAGGAGACTCAGCCACAGCCCTTGGGTGTAATTCCAAGCTTTAGGCTGATTTGGCCTTGGAAGGGTTTTGTCCAAGGTTCTGGCTGGGATCTTGGGGAGGTGTGAGCTGGTTTTTCCTGAGTGGAATTCTTCAATCCAGCACTAACGGTGCATGCCTGCTGCAGGTGGTGTGCAGCCCATTAGAGAGAGATCCCCTCACTGCTTCTTTACGTCTGTCAGTGCTTAGGAAAGAAAAATAAATGCTGTGGGATTAGTCCCCTAATGAATAGACCCATGTGTGCATGCATGTAGTGCAGCATCTTACAAGTCCATCTCAATAGTTTTGAGGCCTGAGAATGAAAGTTATAATGAGGAAAATATTGATTTCCCATAAAAGGGCTTTAATCAAATGCCCTGACACCCCAAGGGGGACAGAGCTGTGCTGCAACACCAAATTGCACTTCATACACCATCTATTTTTCAAACCCTGTATAAATGAGCCTGCCCACTGGATAGATGAGAGTTCCCAGCTGTCGTACATCACAGGAACAGGCAGAGCTGGAAGGAGAAGGGAATGGCCTGGCAAAGGTGCTGGGGAGCTGTGGGCAAAGCTGGGCTTGTTCCTCCCTTGGGCAGGAGCTGCAGCCACAGAAAGGTCTGGCAGGGGGGTGCTTGTCAGGGCTTTAAAGTCCTCGTGGCCCTGTTTGACCCCAAGTGAGGCTGTTTGGTTTTAAACTGGGGCTCTGAGGTCTCCCTGGAGCCTTCTCCCCTCCAGCTGAACACCCCCAGCTCTCCCAGCCTGGCTCCGGAGCAGAGGGGCTCCAGCTCTCAAAGCATCTCCATGGCCTCCTCTGCACTCACTCCAGCAGCTCCTGATGGTGGGGGCCCCAGAACCTGGAATTAAAAACCCTCTCAGGGTCTGGGGTTTGCTGTGTGCCAGCACAGGGACAGAAGGAAGTTCATTGCTGCTCAAATCAGCAAACCTGAAGGGAGCTTCAAGGTGCTGACCCTGAGGTTCACACTTCTCCTGAGGGAAATACCAGAGCATTGGAGACCCAGATGAAAGCGCTGCCTTCAGGAGCCAGCTCAGGCATTTCTGGGAGCCAGTCAGGCTCAGCAGCTTGCATGATTGGCTTTAGTTCTCATTGCTTCCATCTTTCCTCCCCTCCATCCTCTTCTGCCTCACCTCACCCTACAGCTGGGAAGTTCTTTATTTGTGTTTTGGCTTAAATCAAATATTCTTGGCTTTGTAGTAGGGAGCCAAGAAATACGAGGAGCAGGGAATCAGCATTCAGGAGGTGCAGTGCTTTGCTTTCTGGGTGCTCATTTCTCCCTCCTGGAGCAGGGCAGGCTGTGCAGGGGCTGCTCCTTGTCCTGCCGGGAGCATCCTCCCAGCCCAACATTCCCCTGCGAATGGAGCTGGGTGCCAGAGCTCTCCCAGGAGTCATCTGAACCGCTGTTGATTTGATTAGAGCCGTTTGTCCTTCCCTGCCACACATAATTCCTGTGATGATGGCTCATTTTTCCTGGCTGGGAGTGGAATTGCAGCAAACAGATCCGTTGTCTGGCTCTTTCCCGCTGATGGATCGCGCTGCTTCCTCCCGGCGTCCGTGCTCACTGCCTTCACTCCTCTGCTCCACAAGAAATACTTCCCTACGCCCAGGGCTCGGTAAATCTCTCCCAGAGCCTGAAAAGTTTGGGAAGTGCTCTGTCGAGTCACAGTGCTGTGGTGATTGGAGCCTCCTCTCTGGATCATCAGCTTCTGTGGGGCTCCATGCGGGATCCGTGGGCACAGCCCAGGCACACGGAGGGGCAGAGAGGCACAAAAAGCACCCCCGTGGTCCCCAGGGCCACCAGCAACTCCTGGAAGGCAGCCAGAGGCTGCTTGGAAAGCAGTAGATTCCCAGAAGTGTTTCGTTTGGAAAAGCCCTCTGAGACCATGGAGTCTGACCATTCCCCCACATCCACAGGGCCTTGGAACACCACCAGGGATGGGGACTCCGCCCCTGCCCCGGGCAGCTGGGACAGTGCCTGACCACCCCTTCAGTGATGAAATTTTCCCTGAAATCCAACCTAATCTCCTCTGGTGCAACTTGGTGCCATTCCCTCTCCTCCTGTCCCTGTTCCCTGGCAGCAGAGCCCGACCCCCTGGCTGCCCCCTCCTGTCAGGAGCTGTGCAGAGCCACAAGGTTCCCCCTGATCCCCCTTTGCTCCAGGCTGAGCTCTCCCAGCTCCCTCAGCTGCTCCTGGGGCTCCAGCCCTTCCCCAGCTCCGTTCCCTTCTCTGGACACGCTCCAACCCCTCAATGTCTTCCTTGTGAGGGGCCCAAAACTGACCCCAGGACTTGAGTAAAGAGAGGCCACCCCTGCCCTGGTGCTGCTGATAAATCGGTAACAACCCCAGAAATAAACAGGCAGTGAGTCACAGAAAGCAGCAAGGTCCACCTCCAGAATCAGGGAAATGAGGGAGAACCAGATCAGGAGCACTCTGGGCTGTGATTACAGCGGTTATTGATTTTTCTGCAGGAGTGAACCCCAGACCAGATTAGGAAATCCTTGCAAGGCACTGAGCAAGGGATCAAGTGGCCCCAAAGACCCTGGTCAGGAGCTGGAAACCCCAGGGGAGCATCCTTGCCTCCCACCTTCTTGACTTTAGGGGGGAGATATCGGAATTTAAATTGAGGCACCTGAAACCGCTGGATTCCACCAAGAGCCCTAATCTGCCTTAATTTAACTTTGCACAGGGGGTTTGATGTGTAAGTAGGTTACCAGGTTTAATACTCCAGTTCATTGCCTCTGGCGTGGCCCTGGTTTTGTTGTGGTTTATGGCACCACGGGGGAGGCTGAACTCCATAAAAATGTGTCAGAATTTACACTCTCAGACTGTCAACAAGTGTCCCAAGGCTCACTGTAGAGACCCAAACCCTCCTCCTTTTTTCCTTCCCTTCAGATGTCGTGTGTACTCCCTACTCTGCACCAAAGTGTCTTGGACTTCGGGTGGATTTTACAAGCAGAAATAATGTGTGACTCCAATATAATGTGTGATTCCAAAATAATGTGTGACTCCAAAATAATGTGTGATTCCAAAATAATGTGGGACTCCAGCTCTGCTCTGCTCTGCGAAATATAAGTTGGTTAAGATACATCAAAAATCATCTAAAATGGCTTTTTGCCTGGCCATTACACACCGCCCCTCCTCTTCCTCCTCCTCCCCCTGGGGCCTTTGGGATCCTGGGCATAAGTGACCTTCGGTGAGGGTGGGGAGGCCCTGGCACAGGGTGCCCAGAGCAGCTGTGGCTGCCCCTGGATCCCTGGCAGTGTCCAAGGCCAGGCTGGACAGGGCTTGGAGCAGCCTGGGACAGTGGGAGGTGTCCCTGCCATGGCAGGGGTGGGATGGGATGGGATTTAAGGTCCTTTCAACCCAAACCATTCTGGGATGCCAGGATCCTGCAGGCTCTCCAGCACCACCCTCCCTGCCCTTCCCTTCTTTTGCCTGGGAAGAAGGGAGAGGGAACAACAAGTTCTTGACTCCAAGAGCTCTTTCCACCCCCTGCTTTCTCCAGGCTGGGTTTCATTTTGGTTTAACCAGGGCTGGATACTAAACTGGCCCAAGCTGGCAGTCAGGAGTAGCACAGCCCTCCCAGGGCAGGGAGGGAGGTGAGAGCAAGGAGAGAGTCCGGCAGGGCGCTGCCGGCGCTGAACTCAAACACTGCCCATCTGTCTGTGAAAATAAAAGAGCTGCACTTTACTCCCTCTGCAAGTGCTCCACCGGGACTCCTTGCATGTTTTGGGAGTAGTGCTCAGCCTACCCCAAATGATAATTTTTAGTCAATGAACTACTCCTCTGGAAATGTGCTCCAGCAGCGCTTTAAAATTCACTGCGTTCACAAAGCCACATCCACTGACATCCCACCACCCCCATCCACTCTGCTTCCCTAACTTGGAAGGAAGAGATGCTTTTTGTCTGCACTGTATAAAATATGCATTGGTCCTTCCACATGGGCTGGCCCGACCGTTTTACTGGTCAAATAACCTTCCCTCACAATGAAATCTTCCCACTTTCCTGTGGGAGAAAAATCCTCACTCCATTCATTTTTAAACATCCCTTGTAAATTAAGACCTTGGTATCTTCTAAAGCCCCTCACTTCCCTGCCTCATCATTTCTAAGCTTCTAATCCCTTTAATCTCTCTAGTCAGGCGGTGTCCAGGCAGCAGGGAGCTTTGTAAAGGTGTGGAAATCTCCCCAAATTCCTGTGTAATGCCCTCCTGCTCTGCCGTGGGCTGCGGGCAGGGGAGCACAGAGGGGCAGTGCCCAGAGGGTGGGATAATGATTTCATGAGCTGAAAGCCGGTCAGGAAGAAAGGGGTCCCTTTTTAACCCTTTTCTCTCCCATCTCCTGGGAGTTTCACCCCTCTCCCCAGGTTCTGGGTGGACCATGCCCCTCCTTGGCTGCCTGGCACCAGCAGCAGGATGGTGCTGCTGAGCTGCCCTTGGCACGAACCAAACTCCATGTGATGAGCTTAGGGCTCAACCTGTGCACAGCTTCGGGGTGGCCAAATTGGAACTTGGTTGAAATCTTTCCACTTGTGCCTGTTTAATGCCTGTATTTGCCCATCTCCTCCTCATTCAGCTCCGCTGCATTTTGCAGAAGCTTAAACCGATGAGTTAAATAAAGGGAATAGTGCGATTTCCAGAGGTGTTTTGTTGCCCAGATGGACAAATAACTCTGAAGAGTAGAAATGGCCACCGCAAGTTTGAACCCCCAGGTTTTGGTTCACAATGAGAGTTGAACCCTGAACAAAACACCAGAGTGTCTCTTCCCTGCTCAGCTTAGCAATGCCAGCATTCCTGGCTCTGGAATGAAAATAGGATACACCAGGTGATAATGACTGAAGAAAAGAACAAAAACGTGGATTTGATTTCAAAGAGAGTGAAAGAGTAGTCCTGAACATCCTCTAAATGGGGAAAATTGTAATTTAACAGTCAAAGGCACATTCTTACAGATTTTAGATGAAGAGTTAGAGCTACCACAAGCTTTAGCAAGGCAATTGGACCCCCTGCTTCTGCCAGGATGTCCTGCTGCTGGCAAAGGGAGAAATATTCCTCTGGAGGGAAACAGCAGCATGTGCATGAGCTGTCATGTGTATGATAAGCTGCTGAATAAATTTATTAAGTCAAATTATCCCTTAATCTGACCACCTGTACAAACCAGGCCCTGGGTCTGCCCTGAATTCCATATTAAAGGAACACGTAAGAGGGAGCAGGTTTTTTAGGAAGATTATCTGCCTTGCTTTAAAGGCAGCAGAGGATCTGCCAGAGCGAGAAGCCTCTCAGGCTGATTACCCCCACCGTGGAGTGTTTGTACCTGATTTTAATCTGACTTTGTCTGGCCTCATCCTCCAGCTGCTGGGTGCCCTCAGGGCTTGGCCCACAGATGGATAAATTATCATTTCCATCCGTGCTCCACAGTGGCACTGCCAGGTCTCAGGGTGAATGTTCACATCTCAGAGTGAAAGCGTGTGCCCCAGGTTGAACATCTTAAAGAAGTCTCCGTTTATTGGTACCTCTTTATCTCCCTAAACCCAGCTTTGGATCTTGCTGTAAAATGATCGCTCTGGACTGGACACGGTGGATATTGGATGGATGTGGGGTGGTGGGCATTAATGACCCCGCAGACCTTATCCATAGCAGATATCTCTGCCATCACTGGCATTTACAGGCTGCTTTTCAGGGGGTTCACAGCCAGGAGCGAATCTTCATGGCTTCATCTTGAGCCCGAGAAGCAACTCATGTTGGCTGTGGCACAGGGAGGTCAAGGATCAGCGTGAAAGAAAGAGGATTTTCCCAGCTTCCCCATGCAAGGAGCCCTCCCAGTTTGAAATGTCCTCCCAAACTGGGAGTCACAGAGCCTGTGCGAGCCACAGAGACGAGGAGTTGAATACCTGGAGGAATTGACTGCAGGGATTTTTCCTCCCGTCTGCTCAGGAGTGAGGGGTTGGTGATCTGGACACGGAGTGCTGTGGGAAATGCCTCTGCAAAGCCAGGGAGACAAACACTCCTGGTATGAGTTCTTCCCTCACCCTCCTCACTAGCTTGGTTTTTAACCAAAATAAAAGAGCATTTTTAGAATAAACACTTTTTTTTCTCTTTGTTACTGCCTTGTCTGAGGGACGTGGGTTAGGGGTGAGGCTGGCAGTGGACTCGGTGATCTTGGAGGACTTTCCAATGCGAATGCTCCTAGGATTCTGCAGTGTTCAGGGCACGTTTGCTGTTCTCCACTGCAAAGGCATCATGGGAGTTGTGGCTGGCAAAATCAAAGTGAGTGGCACAAAGTCCCCCAGCACCAGGAGGAAGTGCTGGTCACCAGTGAATTCCCAGTGCAGCTATGAAATGGGACTGCCAGGTGCTGCCATGACAGTCTGCACCTGCACAGAACCAAGCAGCTGGCACCAATTTAACAAAATTCAAGCCTTGTGGATGGAGTGGGGTTAGGAAAACACTTCAAAATGGATTTTTCTTCCTTCTTCAGTCTCTAGTGTTGGCAGGGTGCAGCAGTGAGTGCCTAAGCAGTGACCACGTGTGGTACAGAGGTGTTGGCGTGTCTCAGACTCTTCTGTAAAATATAAATGCATCATTCCTGCCTTTCCCAGAGCCAGGCTGTGACCAGGAGTGTCCCCAGGGTTTGTGGCTGCATCAGGGGGTGATACCATGCACAACCAGCACCCTGGCAAAGTGGGAGAGGAGGGAAAGGCTGAAATCCCAGCACAGTGAACCACAAAATGCCATAAACCAGTTTAAATTCCGCATTCAGCTTCATCTGCTTCAGTTCCTCAGGGAGCCGTGGCTGGGCCCTGGGTGCTGGTGTGGAGCAGCAGGGGCACAGTTGCCAGCAGCTCGTTGAGCACTCAACAGAGGAAATGAGCTTGGGTTGACTGCTCAGGGTTTATCCGTGAGGGTCGAGCACAGATTCCCTGAGGGGTTCATCATCCCTCACACTGGGACAAGCCCTGGGTGTCTCAGAGCCGAGCCTGAGCCTTCAGCTCGTGTGGAGGATGCTCTGGAGCAGGAGCATTCCTGGGGCATGGCACTAACGCAGGCAGACTCATCCAAGCAGGGCAGGGGCAGCTCAAGGTTGTGAAAATGAAATCATTCTTCTGCTGCTGCTTTCCCAATGATTGCTACTGTTAAAATGAGTAATTGTGGAGCAGCCGTGTCCAGACAGATCTGTTTGTGCTCACAGCTCCTTGTGACAGTCCAAGATGCCCTGCACAGCCAGGAGAGCAAGCAGAGCTGAAGTCACACTGGCTTGGGTGGGTCCCCAGGGGTCTGTGCATCAGTGATGGAGGGCACAGTCCCAGGCAGCCAGGCTTGCTGAGAAAAGGTTGGGTTTATTGGGTTAAATAGGATAAAATAGGGTTAACAGGATCAGGCCTGCCTGCCCCCATGCGTGCTCAGTGAGGGTGGATGAAGGATGATCACCGTGAGGATGTCAGCAGCTCTCAGGGCACTCAAAAGCTGTTCTTGGTCATCTCTGCTGGTGTCACAGGCAGGGCTTGGGTGTTGGCCAGTGCCAGATGCAAGGCAGAGCCCTTGACACTGTCTCTGCTCCATCGTGGCAGCCCCACAGCTGCAGTGCCACATCCCTGCTCTGCTCTGGCTCCCCAGGACACCTCAGTGGGCTCTGGGAGAGGATATTTTGGAGAAAAGCTCATCTCAAAGGTTTTAGTGGAAGGTTTTGTTGCCTGGGAAAGCAAGGTTTGCCATTGTGAGTGCTCCCTCCACCAGGCCCAACAAATTAAATCCAAACAGGAACGTCCATGGGCCATTACCCCTCTCCCAGAGGAGGCTGAGTGTGATGAGGCCCAAATTGCCATTTAATGGGATCTAATTGATTTTATGAGCTGTTGTGTTAACAAGAGGCTCTCCAGTGTCCCCTGGCATCACCCAGGCAGTTTGACACGAGGTGTGTGCCCTTCCCCAGCAGCACTGGCAGAGGCTGCCGGGCTCCAGTTTGTGTGGAACCCCCACACTGGGCTGGTCTCTAAGGCTTTCACCCTTTGAGAAAGGATCTGCAGAGACCTGCAGGGCTTCTACCGTCCTGCCAGGACTCAGCAGCCTGTGGTGTTTGGAAGGCTGATGTCAGTGGGAGCAGAAGGAGAGCCTGCCTGCTGTGGGAAGTTCCTCAGCATCCCATGGGAAGGGCAGAGCTGAGCATCCCGTGTTGCTCAGGAGGTGCAGGGTCCCCACAGAGCCTGCCCTGCCAGGGAAATTCAGCTTTTACTGGATGATCCATGAGGAGCAACCTCCATCCCAGAGAGAACCTGGTGCTGTGTACAACCCCAGCTGCTCTCCCAGCAAACTCTTCACGCTCCTCATCCTCAGCAGGAGGAGCTTTCCTGGCCTGGAGCTGCTGCTCATGTCCCACACTCCAGCTCCTGCAGCCCCTCAGCCCCATCTCCTGCTGGGGAGCTGGGCTCAGGGCTTGGTTCATGTGGATAAAGCCAAGTGTGCTGGGCCAGCTCTGAAGAATGGTCCCAGCAGCTGTGAGGACATTCCTGCTGCTTTTTGTTTATGGATTCTGTGGCTCCCTGGGAATTGGAAGGTGGCAACTCCTAACACAGAACAGATGAGGTGCTGGTGGAGGGGATTTGTCATTGCTTCGTTCCCCAACAGCAAGGAGGGCTCATAAGTCACAGCTGACAAATCTGTTAATGACTTTTAAACTTCATTTACAGAAAAGAATGACCATAATCAACAGACAATGATGGGCTGCTCATCTCGCTGGATTATTAGGAGGGGGTCTGTGTCTTCAGCCCCTTCTGTGGGAGCTGAATGCTGTCCCCAGGAGGGGCTGGCAGGGAGAGAAGGGATGGAAGCAGCTCCCAAGAGCCCTCCCAGGCCTGCCCCATGATCCTGGCATGCACGACTGGCACGGTGATGCTGATGGAGCAGGAGAGCAGCAGATGACGCGCTCTGAGCTCAGCTTTGGCCCCGAGCCCACTGACGTGGGAGGGAAATCCCCAGAGCATCAGTCCCCGAGGGGAGCACAGCACCCCCTGCAAAACCAGGCTTGGCTTCGGTCCTTGCATCCCTGTGCAGCTGGAGAGGCAAAGGCAGAGATGGGGAGCAGGATTTGTTGTTTTTCAGGAGGAAAAGGAATGGCTGACGGCAGAACTCCAGTGCCTCAAGCAGCTCAGCCACTTTCCAGGTCTCCCTCTCCCACGTGAGATGCTTTCCTTGGGGAGAGGGCTCCTCCCCAGTCTCTGTGAAGCCTCAGCACCAGCACTGGGTCAACCAAACCTCAGCAAAACCAACCAGAAGTGAAGTGGGAGCCACATCCCAACAACTCACAGCGATTTGTACCTTAATTGTTTGTGTCATTCTGCATATTGGAGGCGTCTGAAATAATTGTGTGAGGCAATCAGCTGGTAATTAACTCTGAGAGAGGAAAGGAGCGTGGCCGGTCCCTCGGCTGGTGAAGACTCTCAGGGAGGCTCCCTAAGGCTCCTCATCGCCTGTCCTGCCCGCTCTCCACCAGCCCAGGCTCTGGGAGCGAGTGGCTCTGGTGCCATGAAGGCTCTAGCAGGGGGGGACAGTCAGGAGAGCATGGACGAGCATTTTGAGGGATCAGTCTGGTCTGGGGCCCTGGGACCCCTCTGATCTGTGGATCTGACTGCCCTGCTGGCCTCAGCTCATGGTTTTGCCCTGGCAGCTGGGGCTGTGCTAAACTGCCCAGGGAAGGGAAATCTCTGATTTCTGCTCAGTCACTCAGGAGAAGCAGCCACAGCCCCCCTGGCTTGGCAGAGGTGACCTGGGGGCTGAGCAGGGCAGGTTTGGCTGGGAGGAGCAGCACTGGGTGTTACAGAAACTGTGGCATCACCATGCTGGGCCTCTGCCCTTCCTGCCACGTTCAGGACAGGCAGCAACAGCAATGCCACTTCATTAAGAGCTAAGAAACTTCTCAGAAACTTCCCTTGGATTCCCTCATAAATAAATAAATCTTTTGCTGTTAAAACAACAGTTGGGCTGGTGGGGGGGTGTTCGTTGAGGAACATCAGAACCCGTGTGAGTGGGAGAGGGGGGATGGAAACATTGTGCTTTTCTGTTAGGCTGAGAATGATAAAGAATTAAAGAATAATTCTCAAGAAATTAGTCATGGCCAGCCATTAATGAGCATCTTGGTAAGACACTAATGAGCTGGCTTCAGCAGCCTGTAAAAAAGGCCTTTAATTAGATTAGTGCATGTAGCATTGTCCAGTGCCTGGTAGGTAATCATCAGGTTTTGCACTGCTGGGATTACGGATGACATTCTCTTTAATTGCTGTTTCCTTTTCATTTTCTTCCTTTTTTTTTCCTTTTGAAGATTCTTTCCTCCGAAGAGTTTTGTTTCTGTCTCGAGCAGAACCTAAATGTTATCCATGGAATTCTGCATCTGAAAGGGCTGCCAGACTGGGCTTATCTGATTCAATTGACCTTTAAAATTTATTTTGCTGCTGTCGAAAAGAATGTTGGTCTGTTCACGAGAGATTTCTGAGATGATTGGAAGCAGAGACTCCTGAAAACTCCACTTGTTGCATATTCTGCAATCAAAGGATGCTCCTGTTGGGGGGCAGGGCCTGTTCAAGGAGAAAAGTGCCTTAATTTAAAATATATTTTCATGGAGAAAATGTTTCCAAAGAGAAAACTTCAGCCTTGTCAAGCAGGTGGAGATGATGGATGCTCCTGGATCCCTGGAAGTGTCCAAGGCCAGGCTGGACAGGGCTTGGAGCAGCCTGGGACAGTGGAAAGTTCCCCTACCCATGGCCAGGGATGGAACAACTCAATCTTTAAAGGTCCCTTCCAGACCAAACCGTTCCATGATTCTTTGGGATCAAGCATTCCCTCCAAAGGGGATGCAGATGGGCAGCTCTGGGGTGACCCCCCAGCTGTGCAGCGTTTGGGGGAGCCCCAGATGTGTGGAGACAAGGCAGGGTGAGGAGCGGGGCTGCTGCAGGGGCTGCTTGAGCAGCTCTCAGTGTCCAGCTCCAGGTCATCCTTTATCACACTCATTAGCAAGGATTTAAGGCCCTAATGAATAGATTTTTAAGCTTCTACAGACATGAATAATATATAGGACAGATGGTAACGAGCCACAGCTATAAACTGAGTGCTGACCTGATAGACTTTGTGACCATTGTACCTTTAACAGCTGATTAAATACTTATTAAAACAGCTATTGATTATTTATGGAGGATTTCAGAAATTTAAACCAGAGCCAGCTTTTCAAAAGATTGGCAGGGATTTCTCCAGTTTGAAATGACTTGTTTTAATTAAAAATTTAAAAAGGAGGCTCTTTGCAGAGCGAGGTGGAGAGTTGAAGGAAGGCTGGGGGGAGCCAGTTCTGTCCAGGCACAGCCGGGGTGAATCCCAGATTTGTGGGGCCATCACTGAAAAGAAAAGGGGTTAGAGGAGCTGATGATGCTGTTGGCACAGAGGCAGCAGCACGGGTGACATCAGCCCAGGTGATGCTGAGCTGGAGCAGCTCCAGGCCAGGATGCTCCCAGTGCAAATTCCGTGCGTCAGCCGCGGCAGGATCAGGGGCTGGAGCCGCCCCTCCTGCAGAACCCACATCTGCCACAGGCTCAGGGTGTCAGGCTGGATTAGTGCTGACGTCCTGCAGGAGCTGGGCCCTGCCTGTTTGCCCTCCCTCCCTCTGCAGAGCTCTGTGCATCCGAGTTTGGGATGGTGCAGCCCCACCCGAGCGTGGGGAAGGGGAGCAGCTCCCACATCACCCACCCCGTAAATTGAGAGGAGCAGGCAGTAGGGCCAGGTTGGAAACAGGGATGGGAGCCCCAGCTCCCTGGGAGTATCCAGGTGCTTGCAGAGGCAGGAATGGCTGGGAATGGCTGGGTGCTCTCCCATGAGCAGGGCGTGCAGAGGCATCAGCACCTCTGTCCTCATGGGCTGTCCCCAGCCCCAGCTGTGCCAGCAGGGCCTGCACGTCAGGGGTTAACAGGATTTCATTCTTCCAGGGAAAACACAGGGTGAGAACTGGGCTGAACCTGAGCCTGCCTCCTCAGGAGGGGAACCCGTGTCCCCTCCCGTCCAGGAGGTGCCTGAGGCTGCACTGGTGCTGCAGGGCTGCGTTGGTGCCTTCTGCAGCTCAGCTCCAGCCTTGCAGCCCTGATGGGGTGGCCTGGCCATGAGGGGGGGGATAGGCTGAGGTCCCCAGCAGGGGCTTGGGGCTGGGGTGCATCTGAGCCAGGCAGCTCCACAGAGAGCAGGAGGTCAGGGGCTGTCACTGACACAGCCTGGGCCTGGGCAGGGGGGATGCTGATGGCCTCAAGTCGTGCCAGGGGAGGTTTGGATTGGATGCTAGGAAAAATTTCCTCGTGGCAAGGGTTGTCAAGCATTGGGCCAGGCTGCCCAGGGCAGGGGTAGAGTCACCACCCCTGGAAGGGATCAGAAAAGATGTGGTTGTGGCACTCGGGGCCGTGGTTTAGTGGTGGAGCTGGTGGATGGCTGGACCTGATGATCTCCAAGGTCTTTTCCGCCTCATGGTTCCATGATGTGCAAGGTGGAGCCCTGGGAAGTGTTGGGAAAAATTCCCAGGCCCTGTCCAAGGAGCCCCGTGTGTGATGGGAGAGGGGACAGCGCAGAGCAGCACCCAGGGGACCCAAGGAGCCGCTTGGCTCTTTGACCCAAGGAGCCAGGGGATGTGCTTGGTTCCGCTTCACAGGGGGAGCAAGGTTTGCAAAGGGACCCCACAGCCTCCCAGTCTGGCTCCTGCTGAGCTCATCTCCAGCTCCCCAGCCCTCCCAGCTCCCAGCACAGCAAATATTCCCCCAAAAGACAGCCCTGTTCCTGCAGAATCAGTACAATAATTGTGACATCTTTGTCTACCCCCTTTTTTTAATAACTTGCCAGTCCTTCAACACTCATATTTGGAAGGATTGAAGCTGTTTTCCCCAGAAAACTCAGTTTGTTCTGTTGATTGGAGCACACAGCAGTGAGCCCTGCTCTCTGTGAGGAGGGCTGAGCCCTCCAGGTTTCTGTGCAGGACTTGTTGGGGACTCAGGAGTTATTAAAAAGATTGCAGGGCTTGTGTTGGTTATTAAACCAGCGCTTCAGAGCTCGGCTCTCCTGCTTGGGGACTCGCTAGGAAATTACTCAGGGCTCTCCAGGGAGGAACGGTTGGCACTGGGGGTGGCAGGGACCGCGCTGCCGAGGGCTGGTGCAGCTCTGTGCATGGCTGGAGCTGGGCAGGGCAATCCCCTGGCTCACAGCTGGCTGATTTCTCTTCAAAACTGTCCTTTTTCAGCTTAAAGGGAAAAAAAAACCAAACAGGAGCAGGTTGGCAAGAGAAGCTGTGGCTGCCCCTGGATCCCTGGCAGTGTCCAAGGCCAGGCTGGACAGGCCTTGGAGCAGCCTGGGGCAGTGGGAGGTGTCCCTGCTCATGGCAGGGGTGGCACTGGATGGGCTTTAAGGTCCCTTCCAACCCAAACCATTCTGTGGTCCTGAGATTCTCCTAAATCCCTGAGCCAAGGACACGCTTGATGGCTGTTTCAGGACGAGCTGCTCCCTGTGGGACAGCCATGCCCACTTGTTTGTGCTAGAGAATGTTCATTGCCTGGGCCTTCCCTAAAAATCATCTTTCTGGCCACTTGCAACAAAGTGCAAATCAGTCCCTCGGTGGATTTTTGTCCAATGTGATGCTGCTGATTCAAGGTTTGGGTTGGAAAATTCATCCCATCCCACCCCTGCCATGGCAGGGACACCTCCCACTGTCCCAGGCTGCTCCAAGCCCTGTCCAGCCTGGCCTTGGACACTGCCAGGGATCCAGGGGCAGCCACAGCTTCTCTGGGCACCCTGTGCCAGGACCTGCCCACCCTCCCAGGGAGCAATTCCTTCCCAAGATCCAACCTAAAGTGACCATCTTTCAGTTTCAAACCATTCTCCTGTGTCCTGTCTCAACAGGCCCTGCTTAGATTTTTGTCCCCATCAAGTTCCAACAATTTTTTGTGCTGCTCCCTTGCAAGAGGCAAGAAAAATGTGGGGACATGAAAGGTTTGGGATGAAAGCAGCAGGGACAGCTTCCAAAAAGCAGCGCGGTCAGGACTGGGATTTACCCCATACAGGAGTGTCTGAGATGGTTAAAAACACATGAACAAGATACACAATTCCATTTTTCCCAGCACATTCACCCCACTCACACCAGAGCTCCATGGGCTGGAACATCCATCCATCCATCCTGCTTTTTCCAACACCCCAAATGCCAAATTTGCCCCAGAGCTGGCAAGGAAGCCGGTTTGTCGCTGCAGGAAGCCTGTTCTTGTCATCTGGCTCCCGGTGGAAAAGCTCCAAGTTGGAAAAAGGTGCTCCTGGGCGAGACGGGGGCAGGATATGAAACCACATCTCCCCTCGTGTGAGCAGTGTGCTGAGGGGAGGAGAAGAGCCCGTGCTGCCGTCACAGGCACACAAAGAGCTCCTGCAGGAGCTGGGGCCGTGCCTCTGCTCTGCCTTTTCCTTCCGTGCCAGTTCCTCACTCCCACGGCCCCTGGGGTTCGAAGCCACCTGGCTCTCAATTAAGCAGCTAATTTGGGAAACAAGGCAGTGAGAGCAGCGAGGGCACAGCTATCAGCACACCAGCAGCAGCCTCGGGCTGTTCCCGGCTGGAATTGCGGTGTTGGGAAAGGATTCCTGCGTGTTGGCAGCAGCAGGGGCAGGTGGGGGACATTGCTACCGGGTGTGCTGTCATGGGAAGGAGGGAGATGTTGGCATCCATGGCCCTCCCAGCATGGAACAGGGGCTTGTGCAGGTGGGCACAGCCTGTCCTGGGCTGGGGGAGCTCAGTGGGAGCTCTGGGTGCTCCTCTGAGGAATGGCGCTGGGGATCCTCGGCTCGCTGGGGTGCGAGGCTCAGTGAATCCCTGTTGTTCTCTTCTCACCTGGTGGTGGCACACGGGTGCCCAGAGGGGTGAACCCATGGAGAATCCTGGATGAATCCCAGGCTCCAGGGCTCCGTGGAGGGTCAGGTTGCAGGGATGATGGTCTGAGGGTGTTGGAGAGCCTGGCCTGGGTGCAGATGGATTTGCTCCTGGGGTCACCATGATGGGTCCTCACTGCTGTTCCTGCAGACTCCCAGGGTCTCTGCCTGTGCAGAGGAGGGTGCCACGGGCAGGAGAGAGGGAAGAAAACAAAGAAAAAGGGAAGAGAGTGGGTTTAGATTCAGTATTAGGAAGGAGTTCTACCCTGGGAGGGTGGGGAGGCCCTGGCACAGGGTGCCCAGAGCAGCTGTGGCTGCCCCTGGATCCCTGGCAGTGTCCAAGGCCAGGCTGGACAGGGCTTGGAGCAGCCTGGGACAGTGGAAGGTGTCCCTGCCGTGGCAGCTCCCTCTCTCCCATTGGCTGAGGCACTCGGGAGGTACAGACTCCCTGAACCGCCCAGTACAGCCCCCTCCCGCTAATGTATATTCCCCCTTTTTTGTTTTCTTTGTGTCTCTGTTCTTTTTCTCTAAATCCAGGGATTTAACACCGTCTTGGGTGAGGAACAGTCTGTGTCAATAAATGGAATTCCTATGGAATTGATGGTTCCTCCCATTGCTCCTTTCACCTCTCAGTATCTGCCCTTATCCACCAGCAGCCCCACAGTTTGTTTGCAAAGACATCTCCCTCTCGTTCCTCTCACCAGTGATGGGGCCCAAACCCCCTGAGCATTGCCCAGCCTTGGCCCTGCCCTGTTCCTGCTGCCAGAGGCCGCAGCCAGCGCGGGCAGGGCCGGCAGGGCGCGGGCAGATGGCCCTGGAGAGCCCCATCTGCAGAGACGTCGAGGTCCCTGCCTCCCTGCCAAGCCTCCCCAGCAGCGTGGCCCTCACCTTGCCTGACCTTGGCCTGGCCATCTGGTGGCCCTGGCCCATCTCCCATCAAGCCAGGCACGTCCCCTGCCGTGTCCTGAGGTGGCCCTGGAGCCGCTGGGAGTTCCGAGGGGAAGGCAATGCGCAGGGAGGGAGATGCTGAGCTCCCCGCTCGTCTCTGGGCCCTGCGGTGCGGGGTGGGAGCTGCTCATCCCGTGTCCAGCTTTGTGGGATTGTTGGGATCCCAGGAGTGCAGGCGGCACAGGGAACAAGCCCAGCACAGGCTGCTCCAGCTGCAGGGAGCCAGGGCAAGGTCCCAGGAGCCAGACAAGGAGGGTGCGAGGTGGGGATAGGCAGCAGGGAGTTGGGACAGGCAAAGATTCTCCTTTTCCAACCCTCCCCACCTCCATGGCAGCCAAAATCCTCCCTGGGGAGATGCCTTAGGAGACTTCCAAGTGGAGATCCATTGGGTACCTTCCTGCCTACACCTCAGCTTCATCCAGGTCTTTTTTTTTACAGCAAACCAAGCCTGGGGAAGGGTCCAGTGAGAGTGCAGATCTGCCTCACATGGCACCCGCTGAGAGCCCATGAAATTTGGGGAAAGACTTCCACCCTCCCCGCATCCCGCCTGCATCCTCCTCCCAGCTTGTTCCAGCCCAGGCACGGAGGCAGCTTCACCCACATCCCTCCTCCACAGGAGCTCAGCCCCTGAGGTTCTTGGGGTTTGCAGCTGCAAACAGCTGGGCAGAGCTCCAGGCTCTTGTAAACAACACGTGGCTGGGATGATCAGTGCTTGGGAAGGCTCTGGGCTTTCCCTCCTTTGGGACTGGGGGAAGCAGCAGTGAAGCTCTTCAGGGCTGGGGTGTGAAAGCAGAGCCAGGGGTTTTTTATTTTGATTTTTTTGTGTTTGATTTGAGTGTTGTGTTTGGGTTTGAGGAAGAGAACATTTCTTAGCAGGGCCACATCTGGAAATGGTGTGGTCAAATTTGGCCCAGCTGCTTGTTTTCTGTGGCGAGGTGATGTGGTTGGTGTCTGGCCTAACTTCAGGAAGGCTTTGGACGTGGTCTCCTGCAGCATCCTGGCTCCAGATGAGATAGAAGCCTGGATGGGCAGCTCCCAGGGCAGTGCAAGCTGCATGGTGGGCTCCAAGGATGGGGAGAGGGGCTCAGGCTTTATCTGGAGACCAGGGAAATTTCTCTGGGGGCCATGGGTGGGTAGAAAATGTGTTGGAGACTTGCACAGACTCCGGCAGATAAGGATGGAAGAGTGAGAGTGCATCCTGTGGAGGGGAAGCAGCTCAGGGGGACCAAGGATGTCCACATGGCCTGGCCTGGGGTGGGGGAAAGAGGTGCCAGGGCAGCTTGGCTGTGAGACAGGAAAATATGGGTGTCAGGAGCTGAGAATTCCAAGAGCCACCAGGTGTAAAGCCACACGCTGAAGGATGGAGATTCCCTGGGCACTGGCCACCCTGGAGCAGCCTCCAGCTGGGCTTGGGGCACATATTCAGGATTTGTGTGAAATGAGTCCTTGAGGCTCAAGCTGGGAGCACAGAGTGACCAAACAGCTGGGAAAAGCCCCCATTTCCCCACATCGGCACCAGGAATGGGGCAGTTTCCTTTGGGAACCTCTTCCAGCTGGCAGTGCAAAAATGAGTTCAAGTAGAGAGCATTAACCAAGGGTTGATACATGGGGTGGAAGTTGGAGCACTACTTGCCAAAGGTTGAGAATTGAATTCACTTAGCTTCCTTTAAAAGTCCTGTCCTTTGGCTGTTTTTCCCAGTGTTTTTAGGAAAACTCTGTCTGCCAGGAATTGGTTTAAAAGTAATAAAATAAAAGTCTCTGGCTCTTTTAATCCATAAGCGTGAAGGGGAAAATACAACGAGCTAGACTCAGACAAAGCCTAACTTTTTCTTTTTTTATTCTTATTGGATTTAGCAGGAAGATTATTTCCAGCCTCAGTGGCAGGTTAATGGAATCACAGGGGTTGGAGCCAGAGGAGATTTACTGTGGAGTCACATCCTCACAGAGAGGCTCAGACTTGTGGGGTGTCTCCAGGGCTCTGGGTGCTCTGGCTTTGAATGATGGAACGGATGGAGTGTCCGGCTCTTTGTGCTCCCAGATGGAAAGGAGAGGTGGAGGTGTGCCCTGGCACGTTTGAAATTTCAAATCCTGGCATTTGGGTGGTGATGGTGAGCCCTAACACACTGATGTCCGTGTGGGTACCCTCAGGCACGGTGGGGCTGTGGCAGGAGCAGATCTCAAGGGGTTGGGAGCTCAGAAGAGAAAAAAAGCATCCCGAGGAGCCGAAATCAGCCCCATGGCAAAGGGTGA
The DNA here is from genome assembly GCA_013397935.1 of Dasyornis broadbenti. NCBI lineage: Eukaryota > Metazoa > Chordata > Aves > Passeriformes > Dasyornithidae > Dasyornis > Dasyornis broadbenti. The sequence continues at coordinate 199,413 of VZRN01001731.1, forward strand.
GATGGGTGTGGTGATGTTCTTACCTCTGAGAGAGGAGAGAGAAGCAACCTGAGATTCCATGTCCTGTGGGGAATCTGCATAGGAGACTACAAGGAAGAAGCAGGACTGGGGTTTTGAAAGTCTTGGATGCAACCCCAAAAAAGTTGTGGCTTTTTGCCAGGCTCTGCCTGTCAGGGCAGGAGTGTAGGAAAGGTAACTCTGCGGTTTTAGGACTCAGCAGAGCTGGAACATCCCCCAGGGCTGTGCCAGTGCCTCAGGCAGCCTGGGCTGGGCGCACAGGGGCTGCACTCAGGCACTGCCACTGCCCCCAGCTCGCACCAGGCTGGGGCTTGGAGCCCAGGGAGCCAAAACCCCAAAGCCAGGCAGGGCTTCGGCTGGCCAGCGTCTGGGCAGAGGCTGGGCAGACGCTGGGGACCAGGGAGGGGACACCAAGGCCCTGTGGGAGCAGAGCATCCCCGTGCCAGGCTCAGGGACCCCGACAAGCTGTGGTGTTGGAGCCCCTGTGGGTGCTGCTGGAAGGGGTTGGGGGAGAGCAGCACCTCAAAGTGCATCACCAAACACCTCCCACAGCTCCCGGGCAAATCCCACAGCCTGTGTGTGCGGCACAGCGCTGATCCCGAGTTCTCTGGAGAAAGCTGATCCCGAACACCCCTCGGGCTCTGGGAAGTGCAGATCAAGCTGATCTCTTTGGACAGCCGCGGGTTTTGCTGCAGTGGGAGCAGACAGGCTGGGAGCAGCCACCCTGCCTTGGATTTCACACGATTCCAGCCGTGCCCCTTGTCCTCAGAGGGCAAAGCTGTGCCCAGGGGCTGCCCATGGCAAGAAGCTGGGAGGATCCTGCCTTGCAGCCCGGAAGGGCTCGGAGTGGCTCCCAGCCGCTGTGCTGATGGTGGTTCCCAAGCTGACAGTGACACCTTCTGTTCACACAAACCCAGCCCCAAGCAGAGCCGTGCAGGTGCACACGGGCTGCTCACTGCTTAAATCCCTTCCTTTACAGCCAGAAATCCCAAGTTCCTTCCAGGTGCAAGTGTGGCCCCACGGGGACAAAGCCACCCCTGTGCTGGGAGGTGTTCAGGGAAGCTCCTGGAGAAGCGGGCACGAGCCAAGGTGCTGGATGCAGATTGCTTCAGAAAGAGCAGCTCTTGGAGTTGTAATTTAGCGTAAATTACAATTTATTATGTTATTTTGTTAATTATGTTAAATTTAAAAATTTAGCAATTTTAAAGTTTTGATGTGACAGCATTAAAGCTTTTACCTAGACGTAAAATAGATTGAAATCTTGTTTTCTCCTCTAAAAGCAACCTCAGAATCACAGAATACCCTGAGCTGGAAGGGACCCACAGGCATCATCAAAGCTCAGCTCCAGGTCCTGCACAGACCCATCCAGGTGTCAGCCTGATCAACAGGTTTCCAGCAAGAATTTTGGGTTGACTGGGCCAGTTTTTCCCAACAGCCAGGGGCTCCCAGGTGTGAGGAGTGTGATGATGTTCTCCCCTCCAACAGAGGAGAGAGGAGCAACCAGAGGTTTCATGTCCTGTGGGGAATCTCTGTGCTGGAGAGGACAAGGAAGAAGCAGGACTGGAGCTCCCAGAGATGGGATCCCTGCGGTGATCCCAGTTGGAATTAAGGAGCTGCTTCCTCTGTTGCCCTTGGCTGGTCACAGAGTTATGAGGCAGACACGGTTAAAGGGGTGAAAGGGTTTTATCTGGGATTTTAATAGGATCCTGTGGTGCACAGCTCTCCAATGTGGAACACACCGAGATGCACGCTCCGTATGACGCGGATACGATTTTATGGGCCTTGCAAATGAGCAAATCTGTCCAGGATTCCCCAATAAGAACCTTGATAAATGAAGTCGTGTCCCTCATTCTAAGAACTCCCCCCTCAAATGAGGCTGGAGCCCAGTTCACAAAATGTGTTCAGAGAGAAGGTTTCAAGCGAGGTTGAACCCTCGAGTTTTTGATAGCACAGAACTCTCTGGCCTCCTGCTGTGAATCTTTGGTCTTTCTGCCTTGCAGAGCCCCAAAACTGAGGTAGGACATCAGACTGCAAAAATTACAAGTGTGTAGGCTAAGGGTACAAAGAATGTGTAAAGGGTACAGAAAATATAAAAAGGGTGTATAAAATATGTGAAAGAAAAGGGCAAAAATCATCAGGCATCACCTCCACCAAGAGATTTGTCCCCCATCCCTCCCTCCCTTTTCCCAGGAACTCCCTCACACGCCCTCCTCACCACCCCCCGGTCCTTGCAGGTGTCCAAGATGTCCCTGAAGGTGCAGACGAGCAACATCACCAACAAGAATGACCCCAAGTCCATCAACTCGCGGGTGTTCATCGGCAACCTGAACACGGCGGTGGTGAAGAAGACGGATGTGGAGACCATCTTCTCCAAGTACGGCCGCGTGGTGGGCTGCTCCGTGCACAAGGGCTACGCCTTCGTGCAGTACTCCAACGAGAGGCACGCGCGCGCCGCCGTGCTGGGCGAGAACGGCCGCATGCTGGCCGGCCAGACCCTGGGTGAGTGCCCTCGCCGGCCGGGAGGGGTGGCCAGGGACATGGCGGGGTGGGTTGCCTTTCCCCTGGAGTGCCCTCTCCAGACCCTGCCAGGCACCCCAGTCACTGCAGGAGGCCGTGTCCACAGGGAGGCACGGGAAGCTGGATCCAAGGCCGTGTCCACAGGGAGGCACGGGAAGCTGGATCCACACCATCCCCTCACCCTGGCACGAGGGCTGCACCCAGCACAGTCTCCCCACAGTGTGGGAACAGGTGCCTGGAATAAGCAGGAGGGATCAGCACTGCCTTGGGGTGGGCAGATGGAGCCAGTGATGCAGAGGAGGGAGCCAGAATGGAAATGAGATGCCAAATCTGTCCAGGCTGATGTTCCTGCTGCGCTCTTGTCTCTCCTTTTTCACTCTCAAGGAAATCCTGTGGGATCTGAGTGCCCGTCACCACCACAGCTCAGAGTGAATTCCCTGCTATTGGCTGGTGCCACTGAGGGCTCCACAGGGCTCCACAGGGCTCCACACTGCTCTTTGGAGCAGTGGGGACCAGCAAATGGAGCTGATTGTGATCCTTCTCCCCCACTGGGCTCCCAGTGCCTCTCCCTTGGAGGGTGATCCCCAGCCTGGAGCTGTCAGGGGCTCTCAGGAGCAGCTGGCGAGATGCACCCTGACAGCAAAGAGGCTTCACAAGCAGGGAGCTGCAGCTCTGGGCTGCACCAGGGAAGGATTTATCCCTCCCTTCCCCTGCAGGGCCAGCAGCCTGGGTGGCTGCTCCTCCAAGAGCAGCTGCAGGCACGGGCACATTGTGTCTAACGCAGCCAAACCCACAGCAGCTGGCGCCAAGCGTTGCCAGTGGTTGCCGAGGCTTCAAAGCGGATTGTGAGCAGCACGCAGCAGCTGTGGGTGCTGTCTGTGCCTTGGCACACCAAGTTCTCCTGGGAAAGCTGTCCTGGCTCTGTGGCTGTGGGTTAGCCCACATGCAGGGCCTGACTGCCCAGGGAATGGTGAGGAGCTCTGGGAAGGGAAAGGAAGAGCTTTGCCAAGGGTTTATTCACTTTCCTGTGCAGGCCCCAAAGGTGCCAGAAGCACCCATCCCTGGGTGTCTCCAGGGCTCTGTGTGCTCTGGCTTTAAATGACAGCAGGGATGGAGTGTCCAGCTCTTCATGCTCCCAGATGGAAAGGAGAGGTGTGCCCCTGGCACATTTGAACACATTTTAAATTTCAAATCCTGGCATTTGGGTGGTGATGGTGAGCCCTAACACACTGATGTCCATGTGGGCACCCTCAGGCACCGTGGGGCTGTGGCAGGAGCAGATCCCAAGGGATTGGGAGCTCAGAAGGGAAAATAACCATCCCCTGAGGATGGGTGGGGGTGTGGGGGAGCTCCTTTCTCTCGGGCAGGGCTGTGTCCGTGCCCAAGTGTGGCTGAGGGGGCTCAGGGATGTGCCCTGTCCCAGCTGCCTGTCCCTTCCTTGCAGACATCAACATGGCCGGGGAGCCCAAGCCCAACAGACCCAAAGGGCTGAAGAGAGCAGCTTCTGCCTTGTACAGGTGAGTGCTCCCCAGCAGCAGGGAAAGCTCTGGGCTGCACCCCAGCCCCTGCCCTGAGCTCCCTGCCCCAGCAGCCTGGACACTGCTGCACATCCAGAGCTCCTCCCAAGGGCTCCTTTCCTTGGCACTGCCCCTCGGGGCTCGGCCAGAGGCAGCAGAGGCAGCTCCAGGGTTGGCCAATGCCTGCAGTGTTGTGGGAGTTTTCCTGGAGTTTTCCTGGAGTTTTCCTGGAGTTTTCCTCGTTCCATGCTGTCCATCCCCTCAGCCCCACAAACAGCTGGGTTCATCCAGCAGCAGCTGCCCTGGCAGGAATTACCTTTCCTTTTCAGTTCACAAAGGGGAATAAGTGAGCACAGATGATGCACTGGCGGGGACAGAGGTTGCAGGATATTCCTGTCTCGCTGAGCCCAGCAGGACTGTTGGGTCAGAAGGGGAGGACACCAGGGCTGAAAAGAATTTGGAATTCATCTATGCTGAGACTGTCAGAAACGGCTGCTCTCCCACCTGTGCAGCTGTGGGACCTGGAGAGGGTTGGGGAAGGGTGGGCAGATCCTGCTTTAACCCCATCAGAGCTCCTGGGGAGGGGTAGCAAGAGGAGAACTGCCCTGGAGCCAGGCAGCAGGAGTGGGCACAGAGGTGCTGAGCGTGGGGAAAACCAGGGATCATTTAGGAACAGAGAAGAATGAGGGAAAGAAGAAGGGAAGCTCTTGGGTGCCAAATGGAGGTGAACCAAGGAGGTGGCCAGGAGAAGTGCCAGGGGAGCAGCAAATGAGGGGACAAGGGAACAGGAGGGACAGAGAGAGCCCTGTGGGTGATGGAGCTGATGTTACAGATGTCAGTGAGGCCTCAGCATGAGAGAATTTATCATCATTTCCACAAGAGGTGAAGATTTTCATTTAAGCCCCAGACTCTGGAGTCAGGGGAATGTGCGGGAGACTCATTAAGTTCTTGCTTCTGGTTGCAGAAAGGAAAACTTTAAAAGGTACTTCAAGAGTGCCCTGCGGGTTCAGGAGCCCAAACCCAAATAACAAGGTCCCCAAACATGTTTTATTTATAAATTGTCATTATTTTGTTGCCAGTCTCGTGGTGAGGACACCGAGGCGCTGAGTCAGGAGTTGGAAGGTGTGAGGTTGGGAAGAAAAGACTAAAATCAGTATTGGGGTTATGGGTGGGTGTAAAATAAAGGGGAATCTTGAGAGAACTGGAGATTTTTCCCCAGAAAAAAGAAAAAAGTGTGAGGGGTGAAGAGCACCCTGGGATTCAGACTGAGCCATGTGGTCCAACCCTGGTGTGCTGTGGAAGGACAAATCCTGCAGCAGCTCATCCAGCACCCCCAGGGCATCTCTGGGGACCTTCCAGGAGCCTCTCAGCCCAGCTCCCCTGTGCAGCTTTCAGGCTCATTTCCCCTCCCACCCTGGACCTGCTTGGATCTTCTCCAGGATGTGGCCCTCTGGATTCCCAGGGGATGCCACCTGAGGGGAATGGCACCAGTCCTGCAGCTCAGCTGCTCCTGGGCTGCTCACGTGGGGCTGGGGCCACAGCACACCTCAGCTCCTTCCATACATCTCGCCCTAACGAGCTTTTCATTTACTGCTCAGCCGTGCCTGCAGCACTAATCCCTTCCTCTGGAATGACCAATATTTCAGACTTCCAGACTGCTGAGAGAGATGTTTGCTCCCTCCCACAAATATGGATATGCTAAAATATGGGCCAGAGAGCTGCGCCACTCCGAGCTCCAGCAATATTTCATCCCAGACTGGCTGTCAGGTTCAAACTCTGCCATCTGGACTGGCAGAACTTACGATATCTCCTGGAAGACAGGGAACGCAGGTTTTCAGCCAGCCGTGCTTGCAGCTTCCCGAGCCACCATCCATTTCTCTAAATGTTCGACTCCAGCAATCACAGCACTGTAATTTATGGAGGTGCTGTGTTAAACACAGCAGAGGATTCTCCCAAAGGCTGGGCTTTGCTTTGCCTCGCGCCAAGGCTGCGTGGAGGGTCAAGGGGAAGGCAAGGCGAGGGAAATTCCATTTTGAACACAGAGGAAGCAACAGTTGTGGCATTTTTACCTCTCCACCAGTCCAGGGGGGTGCCCAGGTGTTCAGTGGAAATCCCTGGGGATGTGGTCTCCCATCTGCCCCCGCCCAGGCTCGTGCCACCATCAGTTTTTTCCTGGGTGTCTCCACACGAGGCCCCTTCAGTTCCTATAAAACCTTGCTGCCATCACTTCTCTCCCCCCACTCTCTTGGATCTCTGAGCCTCCCTCCCTCCCTCTGCCACTTCCCAGAGTATCTCTTTTGCACAGGGAATGTCCCTGGATCCTCCTGCCTGGCCACTGCCAGCAAACATGCCCACCCTGCTGTGCCCATGTCCCCAGGGAGTCACCTCCTGCCTCCCCAGATCTGCCTTCACTTTTTGTCCCTGCCCAGCAAAAGTCTGGATGGGATTTCCTGGGGCATTTGGGGCCATGTTCAGGTCAGTGCCGGCACTCCCACCTTGCTGGGAGCTGCCTGGGAAGGGAAGGTGGCTCTGCCAGGGCCGCTCTGGGCTTTTGGAGGCACAAACCTCTGCCCTTGCCTGCAGTGCTGGGGCTGAAGCTGCTCCATGGCCAAAAGGACAGGGAGGACAACCCAAGCCAGAGCTGCTGGGTGTCTGCAGCTCAGTGACCCCAGGAAGGGTCTCTGAAATGGGGACAGGGACAAAGCAGTGCTGGCTCTCACAGCCACGCTGGCACCCATCCCCTGTTGCACCCAGAGCTGGGGCAGTGACATCCCCATGCCCAATGCACACAGACAGGGCTGAGAGCAGCCCCGGGGCAGAGCAGGAGGTGAGCAGTGATGTCCCAGCCCTTTGGGAATGCCAGGCTCCATTCCCCTGTTTCCCGCTCTCCTGGCTCTTTGCAGGAGGATGGAATCTCACACAGCTCCACAGCACTGGTTTGGTCAATGCCGCATTTTCCCAGCAGTTCCCAGCAGGTCTGACTTTGCCTGCTGCAGCAATGCCACGGCAGAAGGGTGGGAGCTGAGCCCAACGTGGCACTCGTGATTAGCAGTAATTAACGCCCAGATGCTCCAATGCACGTTTGCCGTTCAGGCACAGGCTCAGAACTGGCCCCACAAAGGGGATGGAGAGGCAGCACATGCAAACCATCGCCCTTCAATTATCAACAGTTGCGTTTGGAATCTGTGTGTCAGTAATAAATGGGATTTGATTGCCAAGGAAAACAAAGCAGGAGCAATGCCCCAGGAGGTGGAAGCGTGGTGTTCCTGGAAGCCTTCCTGCTGCCCAGGCTCTCACTCTGGTTGTTCCTGCTTTGTTTGGAAAAGGTGCAATGTCACCAACTGATTGAAAAATGGCAAAAATTATTCCTGTTCACCAAGACAGACCTGCCAGGCCACTGGGAAATGATCCCTCAGTCTCAGGATGGTTTATCCTGCGTGCAGGGAAATGTTCAGGATAAATCACCCATCCTAGGGCAATCTCTTTTAGCAGCCTTTTTCTGGATTCATCCTGGAAGCCCTGCCCTGTGCTCAAAGCCTGATTCCAGGGATGCTGCTGGAAGCATCCAGCCACTGCCCATGACCAGATTGACTGGGCTTGGAAAAGGCTTCGAGCTTCGCCTGTGCTTTTGGGCATCTCCATCCTTCTCCAGCTCCTCTCCAGCCTTCTCCAGGTTGGATCTGCCGTTATTTGAGGCCGAGCTTCATCCTCTTTGTGCCGGAGCCAAGGCCAGGAGCAGGGCAGGGGTGCCCAAAGGCCTCAGGGATGGGGATGGAGGTGCCCACCCCATGCAGGGTTGCATTCCTTGTTGCCAGGCTTTGCCCTGGCTGCAGCAGGGCCGTGCCGTGTGCTGGGGTGGGAGCTGCAGCTCCTCCCCATGCCCATGTTCCCACAGTTCTGCCGGGAGCAAAGGCTTGGAGGAGAAGCCAGCTCAGACCAGGAGTGGGAATGGGATCAGGAGAAAGGAATTTGGGCGTCTCACAATTTGGCCAAACACCCCCAAGCTTTGTGTGGTTTATGAGCAAATACTTCAAAGCTGCCTCGTGGTCTCCAAGTCACAGGGAGCTTCCCAGCAAGAGCCAATCCCCTTGGAGGGAATTCCTGCTGGGAATAAAGGCACTGCTTGATCCCACTGGGAGCCCTGGAGCCGCAGGGAGATGCCCCTGTCCCCTCTTTGCCTGGGACTGGGGCACTGCTGGAGTGGGCCCGAAGCACCAGAGCCTGGCAGGATTGAGAATATTACAAAATTGCAGCAATTTCCTTTGAGTTGCGTCTAAGGAGGGGGGAAAAATTGAAGAGGGAGAGTCTGACAGCGTAGAAGCATCCTTCTTCAATTTTCCTTTCAGATGGCTTCCTATTTTGATGGTATTTTGTATTTATTGGATTCAAACAGAACTGGAGTCAAACATCCTCAGTGATCAAAACACATTGGCAGGCTGAGGGGAGGAAGATTTGAGTTAATAAATAGCCCCCTAAATATCCCCTTTGTCCCGACTTGTCTCCCCACACATCTTCTTGCTCCTCCTTGAGATCACCAGGTTAACTCCTCTGCCAGCATCACCTCTGCAGTGCCTTCAGCCCCCAGATCTTCCTGCAGGGCTCAGCCCAGCTCCCCGCAGCCAGGAGTGTCCATGTCCTGCTGGATGGGAGCCCCTTATGAAGGGGGTCATTGGTTTATCCTTGCTGGCCCTGGGGAGGGAGCAGTAACAATGAATTAATTACCAGCACTAATTAACCCACTAATTAAGCCCTGACTGTCTCTGCAGCGGCTACGACTTCGATTATGACTATTACAGAGATGACTTCTACGACAGGTGAGGCACTCAGAGGGGCCTGGTGGGGCAGGGAGGGATTTGAGGGGTGCAGCCCGGCCTGTGGGGTGGCATTGATGGCCGGGAACACCACGGGGGCTCAGGCTGGGGCACCCCAGGGCAGAGCTGCCCCAGCCCCACATCCCTGCCCTTGTCTCCCCTCAGGATCTTCGAGTACCGGGGCCGGGTGTCTCCGGTGCCGCGGGTGGTGCCGGTGAAGCGGCCGCGGGTCACCATTCCCCTGGTGCGGCGTGTCAAGGCCACGCTCCCGGTCAAGCTCTTCGCCAGGTCGGCCGCCATCGCCAACAGCTCAGCCAAGATCAAGTGTGAGTGTGTGCCTGGGCTGGCGGGGAGCACTGGAGCCTCCCAAAACACCCTCAGCAACCCCAGACCGCTGCGAACAGCAGCCCAAGCTGTGTGGGTGCGGCCTGAGCGTGCCAAGGCCTGGGGTCAGCACCCACAGCCTGGCTGCACACAGCACCCACGGGCTCTGTGGGAGCAGCCCCCCAGCTTCCCTGCCAGCTTCCAGCCTGAGGTTCCTCCTTGAATTTTCTGCCTGGGCTGGGTGTGGGGTGGGGCTGCTCTGGGGGTGCTCTGCAGGGCACTGAGCACCTTCCTTTCCTCCTTTCCTCGCTCCAAGTGAAGAGCAGCGAGCTGCAAACAATCAAAACTGAGCTGACACAGATCAAATCCAACATTGATGCTCTCCTGGGCCGGCTGGAGCAGATTGCTGAGGAGCAGAAGCTGTCTGCAGGTCAGTGGGGTGCGGGGATGCCTCGGGGCTGGCCATGGGCATCGCAAGTTCCTCCAGGCTCTGACAGGGAAGTGTCAACCCCCAGGCTCCAGAGGCCAAAATTACATACCAAAATTCCTGAAACTGTGGAGTTGGGCTTTAAAATGATCAGATTTTTTCCTTTTGTCATATAGTTTGTATTCTTTTTAGTTTGCTTTTTGTTCTATTATTCTATTCTGTTTTACTCTATCCTATTCTTTTTCTATTCTACTCTATTCCATCTTATCCTATCTCTATTCTATCTCCTATTCTCTTCCATTCTGTTCCATTCTATTATATCCTGCCCTATCCTCTCCTATCCTGTCCCTATCCTACCCCATCCTATCCCTATCCCGTCCCAATCCTATCCCATCCCTATCCTGTCCCGTCCTGTCCTATTCTATCCTATCCCTGTCTCTATCCCTGTCCCATCCTATCCTCTCCTGCCGAGCTGCCCCAGTCCCACTGGGGGATGTGGAACCATCTCTGCTCTCTCCAAGCTCTCCCACGCCATTCCCTGCAATCCAGCAGAGCTCCCTGCTGCAGGAACCCTTTCCATCCTTGGCTGTGGGGCTCAGCTCTGGCCCCGCTCCCAGCCCTGAGCCCACTGTTGCTCCCGCAGAGGCGCGGAAGAAGGCTGAGAGCAGCAAGAGCGAGGTGTCCCAGGAGGACACGGCGTCCGAGGCTGAGGCCAACGCCGAGGAGCCGCTCAACGGGGATGAAGGCGAGGAGGAGGGACTCGCACGGGATGAGTGTGAAGATGAATTGGTAAGAGAGCCTGGAGACTCCATCCCTGCAGCACAGGAGTTCACTCACGGATCACGGTTTTACTGGAACTTCATAAATCCCCAGGAAATGGAGTTTTTCCTTCCTCCAGAGAAATAGCTGTGTTTAAATCTCACTGTTGTTCACAGCTTGTTCTTCCAAACTGCCCTGCTGCCTGCAGAAGCACTGCCCATGCAAACATGAGGATGTGGTGAAGAAAAATGGTTGGCTCTTGACGTTCAGATCACATTAATCTTTGATTTCACAAAAAATGGTTGGCTCTTGACGTTCAGATCACATTTATCCTTGATTTCACAACTGGGAGTAGTTTAAACCAAGCTGCTCTGCTGACCAGTAATTCTTAGCTGGATTTAAACACAATGCAAAGACAGGCCACATTAGAGGAGCTGTATTTGCAGTGCCCTTGCACCTGAGCAGACATCACAGAGTCACAGGAGGGTTTGTGTTGGAAGGAACCTTAGAGATCTTCTCATCCCCCCCCTGCCATGGCAGGGACACCTCCCACCGTCCCAGGCTGCTCCAAGCCCTGTCCAGCCTGGCCTTGGGCACTGCCAGGGATCCAGGGGCAGCCCCAGCTGCTCTGGGCACCCTGTGCCAGGGCCTGCCCACCCTCCCAGGGAAGGATTTCTCCCCAATATCTCATCTAACCCTGCTCTCTGGCAGTGGGAAGCCATTCCCTGTGTGCTGTCCCTCCACAGTGACTTGTCCCATGGCACAACCCAAGGTGTGACCAAGCCAGGGCACCCCCAGCAAGGGCAGCAGCACAGCTGGTGCCAGCACCCATCAGCCCCTCTGCTGTCAGTCCTGCCCCAAACAAGGGTGTCCCTGGTGAACCCAGGGACAAATCTGTGACAAATTTGGGTGGGAGCCCTGTGCAGGTCACTGTGTCACCACTGTGTGTCTCATTGATCCCAAACCAAGACCAGCTCCAGATCCAGGCTGAGGGCAGCAGGACTCCAGGATGGAAGGACATGACATGAGTGGTCCTGGAACAGCTCCACTCCCTCCCCACCACAGCACTGGTAGCAGCAGAAGCGAGGATGAAGCTCAGCATCCCTCAGCCCCCATGCCTGGGGCGACCACTCTGCACATCCACAGCACTTCCCATGGCCAAAAAACTCCTCCAGCTCCAAACCTTCCCAGCTGATTTGTGCTCTCCTGCTCTGTCCTGCTTGAGCCATGATGGGTGAGGGCTCTGAACGGGCTTCTTCAGCTGTTTCAGGTCTGGGGCCTCATGGCTGGAGTCCATCAGCCCTGCCAGATCTGGAGGGATATGTCATAGCAGGCACTGGTAAGAAGAAAGGCACAGGCTGTGTCAGGAAAAGGAAGGCCAGGTTTCAATTACACCAAGGGAAACAGATGGTAGGAATTAGGGGGAAACTTGCTGATGTTAATGATGATAAAGCAGCACAGAGCCTGTCAACAAAAAATGTGCATTTCTCTGCCATTGCTGGGGAAACCAGCAAACAATGGAGACACATCTGCTGGCAAGGGCTTGGGAAGAGCAGGCCTTCATTAAGAGGAGATGAACATTTCAGCTCCCTTACATCTCTATTTTCTGTACCTCCCTGGTCCTGATGTGGCATCAAGACCAGAAATATTTCACTGCCAGCTTCAGACAGGCTGCCAGGTGCTCTGTATGGTCAGGTCAGGGTGGGCAGGGAGGTCTGCAGGGAGCTTCTCACACCCTGCAAAGCAGCTCACAAAAACCAGCCTTTGTATTGCTCCTGACCTCACAACTCCGAGCAGCTCTGAAGTTTTCCCAGTTCCTGAGCAGTGATTCCTTTATCCCACATCTCTCTGGCTCACACACACCAGTGTGGCCATCACCGCCTGCTGTCCATGGGCTCTGAGGGGCAGGGGAGTGGCAGGAGAAGAATCAGAGGTCACTCAGACAGAGCTGATGGAGTTTCTTGGGTTCTGAGCCATAAATCTGGGAAAATATTTAGTAAGTGCAGCTGGATTGGTGTCAGTACTATTTGCTACACATAGTAGGGGATACAAAGATTATTCTGTACGTGCCTTAAATGTCAGATGTGTGCAGGAAATGTCACAGCCCATCAACAGCTGGTGTCAGGTGAGGGGTCTCTTGAGGGACTCCCCATCCAGCCTGGCCTTGGACCCTGCCAGGGATCCAGGGGCAGCCACAGCTGCTCTGGGCACCCTCTGCCAGGGCCTCCCCACCGTCACAGGGAAGAATTCCCTCCCAATATCAGAATCATCTGAATGATTCTATGATTCTGTTTCTTCCAAGTCTGAGAGGGAATTACACACCCTAGGTCTGTTTGGCAGAGCCATTCTAGAATAAGGAGCCAGAAGAAATTTGTGGTTTTGCCTGGGAGTCTTCGTGCCAGAAAGCGCAGCCCTGGCCCCTGGTGTCCATCCCAGGGGGTGTGTGTAGCTCCTCCATCCCACTGGGCACCCTGGCCCTGCTCTGCCACACCAGGGAGCAGCTGGTGACCCCGGCGAGGTGTCCCGGGGTGATTGTGGTTCCCTTTTCCCTGCAGGAGAACAGCCATTACACAGATGTGGAGGATGCCAGACTACAGTAACCAGGTACAGCTCCTGTTCTGAGCATGTTGGGCTGGGGGGTTCCTGCTTCAGGAGCTGCTCTTTTCCACTGATGCTTTGTTTTCCCAGCATGGAGCTTGGCTGCTCAGTGGGGTCCCTGGCCAGCCCCTCACCCCTTTCCTGAATGACAAACCCGTGGGGTTCTGGACTGTGCTGTAGCTCCTCCTTCTCTCCCTGCAGCCCACCCAGAGCAGCTGTGAGCAGCAGTGTGAGGAAAGCACGAGGCTAAACCCTGTCCTGGCACGTTGAGCAAGACAAGCTGAGTGGAAGTGCTGCTGTCATCTCTACCTGGCATTCAAAGGAGAAACATGGCCCGACATCTTCCATCCATCTGTAAAGCAAAGGCAAAGAAAACTCATCCTCCCAGCGGATCCCCAGCACCCCTGCCATGGATTCGGAGCTCTGCAGCCAGCGGAGGCAGGAGCCAGACCTGCACAACCCAGAGCCACCAGGAGAGCAGCTGTGTCCCCAAGGGAGCCAGAGGTGTTCCAGAGCTGCTTGCAGGAGAGCAGGGAGAACTCAGCCCAACCCAATAAAGACATTTTTCCTGTGTGAAGTGAGAGCCAGAGCATTTCCTGACTGAGGGGAAAGTACAGTCTCAGTTTGGACAATCTGTGTCCTCGTGCTGAAGATGCTGTTGAGTCAGAGGCTGTGGGGTGAGCTGTCCCCCAGAACAGCCACCTCCTGTCACATCTCCTGTGCCCCATGAGCTGCTGTGTGTCCACGGTCACTTCCAGGCGGGAAGGAGCCAGTGCTGGAGCAGGTGCTGTGCTCTGGGAAGCTGCGTGAAGAGGGAAGGGGAGAGGAGGCTGCAGGAAAGCAAGGGATCCCAAGCAGGAGAAACCAAGCATCCGGCCCCCTCAGTGGTTTGCTGACCTCATTCTCTGCAGAGTGAGGGGTGCGAGCAGGCGTGGAGGAGACCCTTTCCTTGGACCAGCTGCTCCCTGGAAGGGATGTGGAGCCCCCACTCCTGCAGCCTGGAGCCAGAGACATCAGCCCCTTCCTTCCCTGGCTGCCCACATCTCCTCCTGCCCCAGTTGGGAGAGCAGCGCCACAGCTCCTGCTCCTGCTGAGCTCCATGCCCAGGGTGACAGCGGGGCCGGGCCTGGGCACAGGGAATATCCTGAGCACGATGCATGTGGGTGTGCCAGCACCTCCCTGCTCCCCACATCCCAGCTGCTTTTCCCTCTGCCCCAGGCTGTGAGCAGAGGGCTTGGTGTGGGACTCAGCCTTTCTCCTCACTCCTCTTCGGGGCTTGTCCCGTTTTCCCGGGGTAGATGGGACTGAAGCTCACCCAGCACTTTATTCAGACCTGCTGTGTCCTGCCCAGCCCCTTCCCCTCCAGAACACCCCCAGCAGTGCTTGGAGCCCACACCAGTGTCCACAGCTTCCCTTGGCCAATCCCTGCCACACAACACCTGGCCCTGGGTGCTCCCGAGTGCTCCCACCTCACCCACGGCATCTCCTGGAAAGGTGAAGGGCAAACAGCTCCAGGGGTGACACTTCCCTGCCCCTTGGGCCATCCTGGAGCGTGCATGGCTCTTGAAGCACAAAGTTTTCTTTGCATTTCTTTGTTTGGGCTGCTTGAGGAGGGGTTGAAGGGAGAGCCGTGCTTGCTCCCTGCCCAGTTCCTGTGCACTGCCTGCCCTGTGCTGTGCTGAGCCCTTGTAGAGCTGTTCTCCAGGCCTGGAGAGATGAGCTGCAGGTTTGGCTATGAACTGACTGTGATGCTGATGTTTGGGAGAGAGGTGACCTTGTACATACAATCCTGTATAATAAAAGAAAGAAATCTAATTCGCTTCCCCTCTCTTCTCTCTCTGCCATACACACACACACTTGTTTCTTCTGTTTCAGACAAGGCTTTTTTCCCTGTCCAAGCCTCAGCTCTTCCCACAGGATTTGCTGTTCCTAGCACAAGATATATCCCGCTGGGCTGAGCAAAACATCTTGCGCTCACTGGGGCTCTGGGATTTTCCCCTGGAGCCTTGGAAACTCCTTTGATGCAGGGGACAAATCCAGGCCTGTAATCTCTGGACTTTGCACTGGTCAAGCTCATACCAGACTGGAAAAATGTGGCTGCTTTTCTGGTTTGCACAAGCCAGCAGCGCTAACAACCCTTCCTAAGGCACAGGGCTGCTCTGCTTGGCACCAGGGGTGTCAGGAGGGACCAGTGACCACATGGGGAGAGTCACAGAATGGCTTGGGTTGGAAGGAACCTTAAAATTCATCTCCTTCCACCCCCTGCCGTGGGCAGGGACACCTTCTGCTATCCCAGGATGCCCCAAACCCCATCCAGCCTGGATGGGCTCTTTGTGACTGAGCCACCATCCAGCACCGCAGGGAAAAGCTGCTGATTGCAGCTGTTCAAGTTTGTGGTGAGTCTGAGGATGTTTTCACATCCTTAGCCCTACTTTTGTTGCTGATTTGTTTACAACAGCATTTTTTATTTACCTTTTATGGCAGTAGCCAGATTAAGTTCAGGTTGGGCTTTGACCCTTCTTCATTTCTCCCTGCAAAACCCCATGACACCTTTATAGCCATCCTAAATTGCCTCCCTGTTCTTCCAAAAGTCAAAAACTCTTCTTTTTTACTCAGTTCCAGACAAAAGTTGAGCCAAGCCAGTTTTATTCCCCATGTCATCTTTTGGCACACAGGCACAGCCAGCTCCTGGGCCTTCAGGGTTGTTCTGGCCAACAGAACCATGTGTGGTCCTCCCCAGGGCCCTTTAAATATCCATGGCACAGAAAGATGTGTCAGATCCCATTAGCTCCTGAATGAATGCAAAGGGTCCCACCCTGTAGGCACCCAACCTCCTTTTCCGTGGTCCAGTGTCCCCACAGAGTCCCTGCCCTGCTGGCATGTGGGAACACAAGGGTTGGGCCAGTCCATTCTGCCCAGAACAACCCCAGAGGCAGCAATTAATTCAACATCTGCATTTTCTGAAGGAAAATGACCAATATAAACTGAGCAGCTCAGCTGAACATACACAGTTTCCATGGTGTGAGCTTGGAAAAAAAAAAAAAAATAAAGCCTTTGTTAAAGGCTTTCCCCACCACCCACAGAGGGAAGGTCTCATTCCCAAGTGTCCTGGACCTCACCTGGCTTCTCCCTTGTGCTGCTCTGTTTGCTGCCATCCCATCAGTGGCAAGAACAGCATGGTCTGGGTTAGAAACAACCCCAAAGTCTCAGTCCCTGCTGCTTTGTCTGCACCCCTGCAAAGGAAACAGGAATGTCTGAGGCTGCTGACACATTTTGGGTTAAATGGGATGGGATGGGGTGCAGGGAGCTTTGGTGCTCTGGTTTTCCCACGCTGGCCTGGACAGTCAACGGGGAAAGGGTTACTCCAGTCCCAAATGCTCCTTCCATGTTTGTCCATGCTTCTGGACATGGACAAACAATCACTGGGGCCAAACTGCCTGCAGTCAGGCATTCAGTCTGAGCCAGGAGATACAGCAAAGCCCCCACTCACTGTAGTAACTCCCTCTAACTCTGATGAGCATCAGTTCCCGGCTGTGCAGCCCTTAGGAAATGTTTCATGTGATAAGCTGTGTGAATGTTTATGTAGAGCTTATCTACATCCATCTGTGGTGAAACACTGACAGGAGAAGCAGTGGTCAGGCTTTTTCTGAAAACTAAAGACTGGCTGAATGGCCTCTGGAGGCCTTGTCTTCATCACTGAAATAGATAAAATAATAAAAAGAGCTAAAACAATGACTAAAGAAGAGCTAAAAGAATGAAAGAGCTGAAAACACCAAAGTTCTTAGCCCAGGGACTGAGGAAGGGTGAGGTCCCTTCAAAGCAAAGGCCTGTCCAGGTGAGATAACGTGTGTTAAAGATCAGCACCAGCCCTTGAACCTGCTTCTCTTTAGGAGGAAGATATTCCCATGTAGATTCTTCTTTCAGAAGCCTTTTTCCTCCTCCTGTCATGAAATCAACTCAGAGGAACCTTTCTGCTCCCTCAGCTCCTGGCATGAGGGAAAGGACACATGGAACTGAGCTCCTCTCTCTGCCATAGGATTTTACTGCTCATCCAAAATCCTTTCAGCTACTAACCCAAATCAGAGCCACGTGGGAAGTTTCCCCAAGGTGGACGAGCACCTGGAAGCAGAGCAAGCTGTGAATGTCCCTGTAAATACGGAGAGCAGAATGAGGGGCAGAGCCAGACAGGTCCAACCTAACCCTGGCTGATCCCACAGACACTGAGGGGAATCCAAACCTCTGCAGACTCCAGCTGTGGGCCCATCTGCACCGCTGGAAAAACCTAGGAAATGTTTTCACCAGGACAGGTTTGTCCTGATCCCCCTGTCTGTGACCTGGGTCCTCTTGACCAACAAGGCACTGACCTTTCCCATGGCAGGAACAGAAAATTCAGCAATTCTTTTAGGAGCTGATGTGGCTTTGCAGCTTTGTGTCCATCCAGGCTGAAGCTGATCTGGTAAATTCCTGTGCAGCTGCTGTTTTTTGTTCAACTTGTGTGTTCAATTCCTTCTCAAAGCTTGGCCTCTCACCTTCTTGGATACTCTTGCAGTAATCTGGAATAAACCTCAAGGGAAAAACTGAGCAGAGAGCTGGAGAAATATTATTTAAAAGATTAACGGATAAATTCTGATGATTTTAAGACATCAGCATCACATTCAACTTCCCATTTTCTTGACTTTCAGTAACTTCTTGCTGTTTCTATTCCTGTAGCTCCCCCACCACTGGCCCTTTCACCTGATTACAGCTCAACATCCCTGGAATTCTTGACAAACCCTGTCCCGGTGGCAGCAGCTTTGAAAATCTGCGTTTTTTCCTCTCCCTGCAGACAAGCCCAGCTGCCCCAGTGTCCCCGGGAAGCTGCCCCAGAGCTGACACAAGGCAGGGATCTCGGGGTGTAGTGGCCATGCCTGGAGGATGCACTGCACAATGTCGCACTCCTGGGACCAAGCAGCAACTCCCAGCTCTCAACGGAGACATCTCATAAATGTTCCTCCTTTACACCAGTTGTGGTTACAAAAAATGTCTGAATTCCTGCTCTGGCCAGAAGCTCCCAGCAAGAGTTTATTCTGATTTTCATAGCAGTGATTTCAGCAGAAGAGAAGCACAGGAGCCCCAGGGCAGCTGATCTCACTGCACTTGTGCTGAACTAGGGAGTGAGATGTTCCCATTGCCCTGATGCCTTCTTTTGAATGTTCTGGGCTAGAAGATGTTTCATTTTCACTGCTGGGAAGGAACAGCTCTGCATGGCTCTGATTATTGCATCAGGTGGAGAACTGGGCATGGCAGAAGCTGTAGAGAGGAGCAGCCCAGCTGCTGGGCAGCTCCCTGCTCCCTCAGGGAGATTCCATGGAGATTCCATCCTGCTCCCCAGCCTGCAGTACCTCAAACCTGGCTCCCACATCTCCACACAGCCAGTTTGCAGCTCAGAGAGAAAAAAAAAAAAAAAAAACACAGAGAAACAGCTCGGCCTCCAGAAAGGTGCCTGCACACAAAGCCAGGGCAAGCACAGCTTCACCACCTCCTCTCAGGAACTCCATCCTTAAGCTGCTTTCTCACAGCCAGCTCAAATAAAAGCTCTTTTCTGCCTCTGAACACAACAGCACTTCAAACTAACATCAGCTTTGTAAGAGCATTTGTGTTCATACAACACTTTGTCAATGGACACTGGAAGTTTTTCCTAAAAAAAAATAAAACCCAAGTAATATCTACTCCTAGACAGACCTTTCCTGCATTAGTCAGGTTATTCCACAGCAAGATCTGAGTCTACAGCTCAAGAGGGTACACTCAAATCTCAGTCACTAAAAGCCTTCAGAATTTTATGCAGACTCAAAACACATCTACAATCTACACCTGTAAAACTCTCCTGCAAGCCAGAGCTCACAGCTGAGAGGCTAAAACAATTATTTATTCCTTTATCAACTTGGATCTTTTTGATCCAATTTCACTACATCAAACTTTTCATTCAAAGCACTGAAATACAGCACCAGCTCAAGGACATACTGTATTTTTTAAAGTATGCTAGAGGTATTTGACCCGGGGAAAACAAGTATTTTAAAACAAAGTATCATTGTTCTCCAGCTATTTCAGGGTGTCCCACCAGCAAGCCACCAAAACACAAAGGCAGCTTGCACTTCTCCAGTGTTTTACTCCCAACAGGAGACTTTTTGCTAGAGGAAGAAACAAGAATACAACAATAATGTTACAAGAGGCACTGATCCTGGCTTTATTCACTTTAAGATACATCCAACATTGTTATAGCTCACTTGAAATTCAAAATGCTTTTAAGAAACCAACCATAAAACCTTGATTATTTCACCTTACAGCGCTGTCAAAGTTTTCAAATAGCAAGTGAGTGACTTCCCAGCAATACTGTGCTCTGTGTTACATACAAAGGTTAAAACTTAGTAGAAACCCTTCAAGTTGTGGTGTTTGCTGTATTGCCTTCAGAAGGACCAGTTCCTCTGGGGAGGAGGCTGCTCCCCTGGCCTGCAGGGGTGGGTGCCTGGGGGGTGAGCTGCTGCACCTTTCCCTCCGCCGGGACATTCTGGCAATCAAGTGACAGCTGTCCCCCACTTCTGGAACCCAAGGGGAGCTCCACTCCCTGTTTCATCTTTGTGCTCCCCAGCTGCAACAATTTCTACACAAAACCCAGTGTCCCCTCAAGATCACTGACACTGCCAGCAGAGGAAGGGCATGGGAAGATCCTGAAGCAAAAAGTGTTAATTTGGAACCCAAATTACTTGGCAGTGTCCCCTGCAAATTCAAGATTTATAGAAGACTGTGTTGCAGCCATCATACAATGGCATTTAGACCTACTTTGTTTTTTTGCTGCATTTAGATTCTTTTTAAAGTGATGAAGAGTGCAGGACTTCAGAAATATAAACGTTTCTCTATTAGAAATTGTAAAATTTAGTACTATGACACTATGAAAACTTACAGTACAGTTTATTGATTCTGTGTTAAGATTCAGCATCAATCTGGTGCCTGAACTCTCTCAAAACTATTTTTGCCTAATTAAGCAGTACCAGCATGCCCTGACCCTCTGTGTGTGCACAATGCACCTGGGGCTGTAGCAGGGCTCATCCTGGCCTGGCAGCCCTGGCACTCTGTGACTTTCTCTGCTTCATGGCAGCATAACTAAAATAAGCTTGTTATGTAAAAGCAAAAGAACCTTTAGCTTTCAACTTCATTCTGGGTCTTGGACATAGCTCAGTGACATGATCTGCAGAACAACACGCCAACCATTCCCACCAGTGTTGGAAGAGGAAACTGAAGGAAAAATCCAAATCCAAGACACTCACTGTTATAGGACCTTTAATTTATCTTGTGTTTTACAGAAGTCTGAACGGATTAAAAAGCACCTCCTTTCCCACCACGCTCCTTACAGTTGGTAAAATATATTCAATGAGCAAAATGTATGTGAACAGCTTGAGGATCTGCATCTTGCAAGGATTTCACAGACCAATCAAAAGCCAAATTTCTGGTCATTTTTACAACCTTGCTTTAATACAATGGTAAATCCACTCCGATTGTGAACCTGTCCAGTCCCATCTCCCCAGAACACTTTGCCAACTCCGGTGTTGGTTAGCAAACCTAGTTAGCTTTGGCACGGAGCTGTGCTCTCTTGCCTGTGACAGCCTGGAAGCCGGTTTTGATGCTGGCCACGGAGCAGCGGGAGTGGCAGGTCTCGCACTGCAGGAAGTATAACCTGGTGTCCTTCTGCAGGATGGTGTCAGGGGAGCGGCACGTGTGGCAGGTGACGTACTCCTCTGCAGGGGAGGAACAGGGCAGGTCAGCAGGCAGCAGCAGCTGGGAAACAGCTGCCTTGAAAGCTGTTCAAACACACCTACAAACTCAGAGAGGCTCATTATGGAAACCTGAAAATTGCCCCTGGTTAATGGCGAGGAGGTTTCATCATGCACTGACACGCGTGTTTTAAAATTAATAACCAGCACAGGCTTCCCACTGATGTTCCCTGAGCTCCTCTGCTGAAGCAGCATTCCCAGGTACTGACACAGCACCAAAGCAGGAGTTCTGTGACACAGGATCTGTGTCTGACCGCTGCTCTGACCAGCAGTGGCACACACACACTGCCTCTGGCCATCATGCCTTCTTTTCCCGCATGTTAAAAACTCTGCTGAGCAACTGCAAAAGAAGGGATTCACAGCCACGTGAGCATTTTCCATTTCTCAAAGTACCTCACTTCTAAAAACCACCTGAAACAGCATTCACACTGAGTATCAGACTGACTGTGCCCAAGAGCATTTCCTCACCTGCTTCAGAACACACCTACAAGGTTGTGATAAATGCAAATTTATCTGGCCATTCATGGGTACAACAGACTTCAAAACTAACAATTACTGCTGTTTTCCATAGTCCTCATCAAAGCCGAGAAATGAAACTAAGCTGTTCTCAAATGCTCTTATTGTTTTCCTTGGCATGTTTTAGTGCAGCCCATGAGGTCTAACCATGCTAGAAGCACCTGGATTTGCATTATTCCATGACAAAGGGAAGTTGTGGCTCCTCAGCCTTCTCCATGGTGGGCACACACATGGGCCACTGGGGCCTGAGAGAAATCTGTAGTGGAAAAGGGAGTTCTACTTACTGATATATCTTCTCAAGACATTTTCTATCTGTTTTTGCTGGAATCTTCCTTTGATTACCAGTTGGTTGTTACCATCTATTGAACCACTAATTGAAAAGAGAAAATGAATTATTTGATTTGCAGGTGTGAAGCGTCAAACCAAGTCAGGAACATGAAGCAAGATAAGGATGCACTCTTCAAGATAAAAGCCAGAATTGCTTTGTGGGGACAAAAATGCAAAATTCTGAGGTATTTAGAGCTACTTTTTATAAGAAGTTTTGACCAGGAATAACCCTCACCTGCTTATTCCATAAAACCGTTCCCTAGGACTTGGAGTTTCCCTCTGTACCTCCTCACTAAAATGTTTCCCCTTCAATCACCCAGCATCGAAGCGCAGGGAACAAAAGCCTCACGTTCCAGCACATGGATGCAGATCTAACCCCCTACATTTTGTATTTGATCAGTATCAACCCTAAGCACACCCACAGCCCAGCAGCCTTACCTTGTACCCAATTCTGCCAACAAAAACGCCAGGAGATGTTTTGGCTGACGATGTAATCTAAAAGTAAAGTAAGGAAATGTGTAACCTTCCCCTTCCAGAGAAATTTGGTATTTGTACAGCACTGGCAGGCTACATCCAACTGAAGTTAGCAAGATGAAAAGGGAGCAGTGCCAGAGGGTCTGCACCAAAGAGCACACACAGACAATGACTGAGGACACAAGAGACCTGAGCAGCCCACACAAAAAACCTCCCACCATCCCCACCAAACCAAACTTGCAATTATTGAAACCTGCAACTATTGAAAAGAAGTTTCCTGTTTGAGAGCCTTCATTCTTACAGTCCCATCCCCTGAAAAAAGTGTTAGGAACCACCATTAAAAGCTGCCCTGAGTGCACAACCCAGATCCTCAGTAGGGTTTCATGATACCAAACGTATCTGCTTTCCCAGAAGTGCTGGCAAAGAACAGAGCTGCCTTCACAGAACATAATAACAGAAAACACCGCAGAAAAGAGTGGGAAAACTCTACTGGAGTCCACACAGTTCACCGAGAGAACAGTATTTGTAGTCAGCTCAAATTAGAAAGAACTTCTCCCACCCTTCTCCTCGAGGCCTGCACAGAAGTTTCACTGGTGACCCGACTTGACCGAAGCCAATGAGCTCACCAAGTTTCAGCCCAAGAGCCCATGTACCACTTTGGTAATTTAAGTATAAAATTAGAAATTATCTCAATAAATCATTTTCAGAAGTATCTTCTCACAGAGAAACGTAATGAGCTCTCTGACTGAAAGAGCTTCTGCTTTGCCGCAGTCACTTGCCAGAAAACAGTGCCTTCAACACAGGAGCACAGAGCAGTGCATCCATCTGCTGCTCTTGGGAAACCCAAAGAGGACACTTACAATTTGCAGATATCTGTGAAGTTGACAAAAGATGTTTTCTTGGTCCCTACTCTCACAACCTGCGGGGGCTTCATGACAAATTTCCGCTTCTCTCCAGCCACCATGTCCGGGTTCTTTTCCCGCATGATGTTAAAAACTCTATTGAGCAACTGCAAAAGAAGGGATTCACAGCCACGTGAGCATTTTCCATTTCTCAAAGTACCTCACTTCTAAAAACCACCTGAAACAGCATTCACACTGAGTATCAGACTGACTGTGCCCAAGAGCATTTCCTCACCTGCTTCAGAACACACCTACAAGGTCCTGATAAATGCAAAATCCCAGCACTGTTTCCCCAAAGTTTCCTCTGCCCACGGCAGAGGTGTTTGAACCATGACCAATATTGCCCCTTATGAAAATTAACTGTGACTTTATTAGAAGACATGCTTTGTCAGCTTTCTGTTCATGAGCTCCTGACTGCAAGTTCTTTAATTTGAAGTTAGAAATAGGAAATCTGAGCATAAGGCTCTACTGAAGCAGATGAACATGGAAAATATGTTTTAAAAGTCTCTGGAACATTACCTCATCATATGTGTAGTCCCTTTCTGAGCCTGCCCACGCAGGTCCTGACTGAAGGCTAAAAGAAATTCCATCATCTTTTTTGCTATCTTCATCCTCAAACACTGTAAAGAAAGTTTTTGGGGATTCATTAAGAAACGTTCTTTAACCTCATGCTTACAGTTTCTAGAATGTAGATGGAAGATTCCACCAAGATGTGGACTCAAGTTTTCTCTGTCTGTGTGTCTACAAGGGACACAAGCACTTATGGGACATTCATACAGTGCTTTTATGGAACTGCTTTCTGATAAACATCATGGTGAAGGCAATAAAGTGAATTTTGGAACAAAAAAGGCACCTGAACAGAACTTATTTCCACATATAAGAAGGCCTACATTTCACTTTCAACATCCCACTGAGCTAGGTTATACTTCTACCTTCATCCTTCTCCATTATCTCATCTTCATCTGGAAACTTCACATTCTTCTTTTTCTTCTTTTTATTACCCAGCATGATATCAAGGTCATCTTCAGGTTCTACTGTCTCTGGCACATCTCCTTCAATTTTCAATTCCTGCAAGGGAGTAAGACTGTCATTTACTTAAACTCAGACCTCCATGGCACAGCATTAGAAACAAAACCAGCTGTGCACTACAGAAGTGAATTCTGGTAATATCCACCACAGCCCTGAAACCCAGCAGGTGAGAATGGAATTCCAGCACTGCTGCCATGAGCAGGGCCAGATCTGCACCTTCTGGCTAGCAAGAAACAAGGTCAGGCTACACTTAAAGGCAGCAGCCATCTGAGGGAACAAAACACCCTTCATGGCAGGCAGAGAGGGAAAGCAAAGCTTCCCAATGTTCCAAAATTCCAATTTGTTATCACAGTTCTGCACACTGAAAGAACACAGCAAGTATTTTGTCTTCTGGGGTAGATCAGAGGAACATTTTCTTCCCCATTAGACAGAATCTGAAGAGGAGGTTTATACACAACATAACATTTCCCTGTCCCCTTGCTCTCTGGGCTTGCCAGTTACACTGACATGTGATACAGAAACACTACTTGGAATAAAACTTGAGAAGAGTAAAAATATCTTGTACACCTTCTGGAACACAGCACAGTAGCCAACCTTTTCTAAAGGAAACACCAGAGTGAAAACAGATTTCTTGGCAGATATGTGCACTTTATTTGAAGGGCTGGCCTTTAGAGACTGTTCTGTGTGTGGCTCCTGACCTCCAGTTCCCTCTCTCACCCCAAAGACAATTAACCTTGAGGCTAATCAACCCTTCCCTCAGACAGCAGAATTATCTGCTCATTGTGCAGAGCAGGCAGGTTTTTCACTACTGGACAAAAAGCCCAGGCAGGAGCATTATATTCATCAGAACATGCTACGTGTGAAGGACAGGTAAAGTTTAATTATGAACACAACTTGAAACAACTCCTGCACTGCCAATCCCAAGAAAATGAACACAAGAGAGTTTTCAGCCACAGTCATGTGAGCAAACCTTTACACCTTCTTCTGCTTCGTCTATATCAAATATCTTTTTTGTTTTTTTCTTCTTTTTCTTTTGATTGAAGAAGTTTAAATCATCCAAGTCATCTGTTGCATCTAAAAAACAAAGGATTGCCTAAAGAAGTGTAACTGTAGAAACAGTTCAGACATTAAGGTTTCTAATTTACATACAAATCTTTAAAACATTACAGTAAAACATGAGCAACAATCTGTAAGCTCTGTGGATACCCCTCAGGTTTTGAAGGGATCATTCCCCTCTGCCCCCAAACACTGTTTTAGTTTCTGCATCTTCTGTGTCTTTTGACTCTTCAAATGTTTAATCTTTCTTTCTGCTGTACAAGATAAATTAGTTACTTTTGCCATTAGAGACGCATGGAGAAAAAATGAGAAGAAAAGTGTAGGAAGAAGGTACAGTTTCTTTACAGCAGGAGCCAATTTTATCAACAAACTGGATTTAATGGCACTCTCTGAATTTAGGTAATCTGGAAATGACAGTGGCCTCAATTTCAAAAGCAAGGTTTTATACACAATCACACACTTATTTCCTGAAGGATTCCAAAGAACACTCTGGTTATCACATTCAGAATTGTCCAAAAAGTACAATCTCCTTCAACCATGTTTCTGTCTTTCACACTATTGCATAATTGTTCAAACGAAAAAGAGACTCAGTTGTGGAATTCCTGCAACAACTGCACGTGGAAGATTTAAAACTTCACACTATTTTAGAATCTCTTTTCACTGCCTCACACAAAGGACTGTTTGAGTCAGAAAAATGGAAATTACATAAGCCCCTGGGAGCTTGGTGATGTCTGTGAACATGATTCCAAGCAAGAGGGCAATCTGCCCTCCAAACAGGCAGCAGAGATTACTCACAAATCTCTGAACAAACCAGGGCTCTGGCATTATACTGTGGGATGCCAAAGTAATAGACCTTGTAGTCTCAAAACACCACCTTTGAGAGTTTATCTCCATGGATTCACTTTACCTTTCTTCCTGCTGTCTTCTTCATCTGCTTCAATATCTTTGTCTTCTGTTGGCTCTGGTTCAACTTCCTTCGTTTCTGATTGCTGAGTCTCTTCTGTTTGTGTGTCTCCTCCTCCTTCCTCATCCAGCATGAAGGGCTTCTTCTTTTTCTTCTTCTTCTTGCTCATAGTAGGATCGAAAATCATCTGTAAAAGTCAAGAGCTCCTTAGCAGCTCAATAATCACCCCCAGTAAATATTGATACCACCTTTCCCAAACTGTTCCTTGGCTTTAGTCTCAACTGTATCGATTACAAGGGAAAACTGATTCAGAGTTTACAGCTTCTGCTACTTTTCCTATAGTCCAAGTTTCCTGCCACCTATTTATTAGTTAAAATGTTAAAGCTGTGACTCTTGGGCAGACCGGCTACCATCTCGATTTTATGGCCATTAGGGACTCCTATTGTGCAGTAATACAGCAATACTGTATTGAACAACCCACATTTAACCCCACCAAAGCACACAGTCTGATCCCACATCACTTCCACTTGTGAGACACATCAATTCCCAGATGTATTAAAGGCAAGATTTGCCAGAAACTCTCTTGACAAGAACACACTGGACTAGGGGGAAACCTGGAAGGCACTGGTAATACAGCAGGACATGCATCAGCTCTGAACACTGTGAAATGGCAAAGGTCTCATCCTTTTCCCTCCCCAGACACCAAGTGATTAAAAGCTGTTAATGAGCTCTTTAGCCAGCAAAGCAGCTTAATTCACCTTGTCTGACTGTGAAGAAGGCACTAACCCCAGACTCACTTTTAACCTATTCATCATCTGCAGACCTGAGGGATTTTTTCCAACACTAATGCCTTACTTGCTTCACTTGAGACACAAGCAGGCATCCAGCTGCTGGGCAGTTCTGTTACATACTTGCCAGTATTGTCACACCATAGCTTATATTAAAAACAACCATTTTAGACACTTAATGAGACTTTCCCCAATATTTCTTATCCAGGAGTGGAAGAGTGTTCTCACAGAGTTACAATTCACCATCATGAACACCCTCACTCAGGAGAGGGCCAGCACTTCCCAAGGAGCAGTTCTCCAAGTTCTTGTTCAGTTACACCCTGAAGCCTGGTGGTTTCCCTCTCCCCACAACACAACCTTTCCTTGCACTTCTCCTACGTGTGCTATTCTTCCAACTTTCTGGAATGTTCACATCTCATAGAGGCTCTACTGAAAGCAGTAAACTGTTCATATGGGTGTCTGAAGCACAACATCCCAAAAGCCTCCACATATGTGGGACAGCGAGGCTTTCAAAGCGCTGCAGTGTGTCTTTGGTTGCACTCACTGTGCTGGAATGATCTTCAAAAGAGTTCTGCCAGAGGGCTTTCCTCAGCTGCTTCCTTAGATAGTGCTGTGAATCATGCTCCTGTAATGCACAGAAATCACACTACGTCCAACTGGTTACACATCTGCTTCCTCCTGGACCTCCCCAGCCTGCTAGGAGAGCAGGAAAGCTGCCTGCACGGGCACAGTCCTCAGCCTTGGGAACAAGCACAAGTGGTTGACTCATTTCCATGAAGATGCCCTGCAAGGCTCCGGAGAGATTTGGATTTTCTCATGTGAGACAAATCTAAGACCATGCCTTGATCAGATGTAATAGTTTCTAAGAAGGAATCAGCCCACCCGCCCCAAATCACTCTTTTTGTGAAGGAAAAGGCATCTGAACCACCGTAAGGGATCTCTTGTGCCTACAGAGCCAGCGTGTGTGCAGCCTAACCACGCTGGACTGAACACACCAAGACAATTCAAGCAGGAGATTGGTTTGCAGCATTAAGCCCAGGCGGCCTTGAGCAGGGCCACCCCAGCCAGACTTCTGCACACCCAACATCTACTCAGGACATGTCAGACTCCACAACCTGAGGAGGAGGAGGCCTAAGCCTGAAATATTTTGTTCATCAAGGGCTTTGAGAAGCACTAAGCAGGAGCCTTAAGTCCCATTTGCTTTAACAAGTCATGTCATAAATGAAGCAGGCTGATAACCCAGCTGTTCATGCTCTGGATTTCTGAGGTCGGTGTTTCCAAACTTCCTTTATTCCTTTTCTCTGCTCAGCACGTTGGCTTAGTCCAAACTTTATGATACCATTTAAGTGCTGACAAACCACAAAGTTGCAGGTTTCCTACTGAAGAAACTGTAGCTCCCAGCCCAAACACACCAAACTTGGATGCTTTTCCTGTGTGAAAAAAGTTGTGAATTCCTATCCTGTTTCTGCTCTCAGGGCCGAATTCCCATATGGGGTTTTTCCCTCTGTAGACCACACGGTTCCTTCTCACATCCCTCTCCATATACCTGATCCTTACTCCAAGTGCCTACATGGTCAAAATCCCACCTTACAGAATATCAGCAAGTGAAAAAGGTGGGGAAAAAGAATCAAAGTTTCATAGACCAAATGCAACTCAAGACTGGAGCCCATGATCCTCTGAACTGCTGTGACAGTGGCAAATGGTAGGGATTCCAACAGAAGTCACAAATAAATCCTACTTCCTTAGTATGAATAAACACAGGCATGAAGAGGAAGTAGCCATCATCCCTGCCCTGATCAAGGTAATTCAGGTACACTGACTTATGGCTATGATGGGGTGCAAAATGATTAAGACCAAGCAGCACCTAAATTTCCTGGCTGCTCAAAACACACCACTCTCTAACATTCTTGCCTGGAGCTCCACAAAACTGCAGGATCCAAAGAACTTTTAGATCTCCAGTGGGATTATGTACATTGTAGAATTTTTAATAAACCCCACTGACATTAACAGAGCCCTCACAAATCAGGCCTATGGTGCCCCTGCTGTGCCCCAGCTCTGGATAACACTCAGGGATGTTCCCACCAACAAGTTTTGTTCATACACACCTCTGAAATATTTAAGCTACAGTTCAACACAATGAAGTCCTCACCATCTATGCTAGTTTCCAGTGTTAATTTGTCTTCATGTGTCTTCATCCTCCTCAACTTCATACGCTTTAAAAAGTTTCACCAACTTAACATCAACATCGACGTATTTGGCTCCCAACAACCAGAGACAGAGTTCTGGAAGGCACCTACACTCACATTCACACCACACAAGCCTGAAGAACAGTGACAGCTTGGCTGTGTTATCTGCCATCACCTTTATTCTCTGTCACTCTGCCATATAAAGCAACCCAGAGGTGGAACTTCACTGCAGATCCCAGGAATCACCTCCGTGTCAAATTAACCCACTATGCAAGAAAACCAGTTTTACTGACACAAACTAAATCCAAACCAGGACACTCCATGAACTGCTCCATGGCCCTGTGATCACCTGAGTTAGACAGCACCTGATGCAAGCATTCCTGAGTGCAGAGAACAGCCCAGACATTGGAACTGTAGCTTCCATGACACATTTAGGCACAAAAAATGCAACATACTCATTCTAGATGTTAAAGCAGCTGAGTAAGTGAGTGACAGCTACCACTAAAATAATCTGTAATTACACCAGTTCTCTTTTATGACGCACGATAAGCCTGTCTCCAAGACTTGAGTGAACACTTTGCTCTGAAGGGAACAAGCCACACAGGTATTTTAAACAACACCAGAGAGAAGCTCTAAGGCCAGAAGCAGCAATCTCCTGGATTCAGCCAGGGCAGCTTCCCACGGGGTACACGAGGCTGATCAGCACCTCACACACGGAACACTTTCCTCTTCCCCATGAGAGCAATGGCAATGAAGCCAGTAAAGCTGCCAACACACAGCATTTACAATAACTGAAAAATTTCTCAGACACGGATGTACCAACTTCCCTGGAAATGTGCCTAGACAAACACCATCTGATCCGGAAAACGTGGAGTTATCATTTGTTCAGATGTTACTATTTGGTTCTAAGGGTTAAAACCTAAGATATTAAAGCTCTAGAAAGCGAGTGGTAACTGCCTAAACGCTGCGTTTCGCTACAGAGCGCAGAACACGATGGAGAAGCGGTGGTGGGGCCATCTCCCTCCCTCTTCTCCGGCTTCCCCGTGCCGGGGCGGCCGTCGGCAGCACACCGGGAGCTCCGGGCCTTCCCAGGACTCGCGGCTGAAGCACGCACCCGCGGGCCCAGCGGGACTCCGGGCAAGGCGCCGGCCCCGCGTCCGGCCCTGCCTCCGCCCTGCGCGGTGCCTCAGCCCCGGCCCCGCGGGACCCCCGCCCACCCCAGCCCCTGCCCCGGCTACGCGCAG